>VNJV01011650.1:0-265098 GCA_008042635.1 Drosophila nikananu
TTTTGCCTTGGAAATTCGGGGTGGGACGTCGGGGGACCCGATCTCTTTTGAATATGATAAAGAACATATTCAGGAACAACACCTCATATGCCAAACCCATAAGTCGGCGTAAGTTCGATTTTTTTTTTCCCATCAAAGTTGAAAAATAGGTGAAAAAATAGTACATTGTTAAAACGGGTATGCCTGCACGTGCAACAAATATTATAATTTCATTCTACACTGGTTTTGACGAGATTTGATGGCCCTTTCGATAGAGACCATAACCATGCCGGTCGTTTACATATTTTACCTAAAAATCGACCTCAAAATCTGAATTTGTTCTAAAAAACGCATGCTTTTTTTGCAACTCAAAAAAGGTTCAACTTTGAACATGTGTAACTTCTTTAATAATTAACGGATTTGAATAATTTTTTGGATTCAACCCCTTTGAACTATTACCTGTCGAATGCAATAACAAATTTTACGATCCGTTGTCATCAAAAATTTGATTATTGTATAGTATCTGTATCTTTTGCCCCATAGTGCGCTGTCACAGTTGACGTCTCGTGGCGTGCGACATGTCCGCCGCTCATTTATTGGCAGCATTGTGTTCATCTTAATCATTCCACATATACTTGTATATTTATATTCACACCCTCGGACTCGGGAATCGATGCACGTCTGCCGTCTATCCGGCTATGGAAAATCCCTGGATATGACACACACATCCCAGGAAAATGGAAATTATATTGAACGATTGCGATCTATGAACTGCGAGCTGGGGTGTGCGGGGAAACCCCACTCAAGGAGAGGGGGGATTTTCATTAATACTAGTCTTTTCGATCACGCAATTATACTTTGCATTTCACCATACAGATTGCATATGGGTTTTTATTTTACAAAATGCATTTCTTAGTTCATATTTAGAAATCCTAGGAGAGAAGAAGGGAAGATTATCATTTGCAATATGGCAATCAGAATAGGTATAAGGTCTTAACTATTTATAAATAAAAAATTTAAGTTAATATAGCATAATGAATGTATTTAAATCCCAAAAATTGTATACAGTATTATTAATTTAATCCTTGACTAGTAAATATTTATAGCATACTTTGAGGAGAGTCATAAATGTTGATCTATCAAATGTGCACATATATGTATGTATGTACATACGTTTATTGTAAATTATTAAGGAATTAATAAAATTTTATGTATTTCATTAGGGAAAGAAATATCATAAGCTTTCGTTTACCAACCTCTGACTAATAATTTACCCCCTTCCAGAGCCTCTTTAAAACTCGTAGGGACATATAATTTTTTAAAAATGAATCAAATATAGTTGAGAATATTGTCACAGTTTCAAAATCATACATTTCAAAATTAAACGTTCATTAAAATTACCTTGTTTTTCCCTAAATGTGTTCTATGGTTTGCTTGAGTTGTCTCAAGAACGAAATTCCCTCCAAGAAATCCTGGAAACTTCCTTATTTTGTCCAGTTCAAGGTTTCTAATAATGTAAGAATATTCGGACATCAATAGCTCGGTCTTCGATAGGCCACGTAAAAAGACAAAAATAATTCCAGAAAACCACTTTAAAAAAGTGCAAATATTTGATATTTCTTTAGCTCGGATCATATTTATTTTTAGACCGATTTCCTATTGTTGGTTACCACTGTACACAAATAGTTCAATGCTTCGCACATACGTACACAATCTAAAGCTTCAGATTATTTAGTACTAAAAGCTATGAACACCTCAATCAACTGAGCAAAAACGGCAGGCGAAAAGCTTATACTATCTTCCAAGGTTAAGCAGAAGTACTATACACCCAGCGAAAAACAGCAGCACAACCTGTTGCATTCGACAGCTGTAAAGCTTTAGGCATCCAGAAACCAGTTAAAGCCATCGCCTGCACTGTGACTTAACAACTGAACCGCCCGAATAAGCACTCAATTAACTCGATGAAACCAGAAACTATAGTCGATCCAATGCAAACATTGTCAAAGCTCTCACACTGGACTGGAAATGCTCGTAATGTGTATTTACTTGTTTTACTTATAATTGTTTAATATGTATTCCATAACAGGCTATTCTTAGCTGATGTACTGCACCTGTTATTTGGTAGGACTTCGTCGTATCGAAATGTTTGGAATGAAGTTTGCGTAGTGCTTGAAAGCCACTATTAAAATCCTACAAGTAAACCTCTCAAAATTCCAAAGATATGCAAAAGGCGAACCACCGAACCCAATTTCTTTGGGTGTAACCAATTTGAAAACATCACCCATCCAAAGCTTTTTATTTTCTATGCGCCACTCTCTCGGTCTCGGCGGTAGTTGTTTGCCGGTCGTCGCCTCTCGCAGTTGAAACAGGCCATTAAACCGAGGTTTTACCGGATTTTGGGCCAAGTTTAGGAAGAGCCATTTTGCCAAGAACCCGACAACAGCTGAAACGATGAACCGTAGGTTTACCGGGACATTAAGGAGCTGCAGGAGGCTACTCGGAGCAGCAACGCTCGCCCCTGACGCCACTGTGACCAGATTCCTTTCCACAACGCAGAAGCTCTTCGAGCGGCAAGAGTAAGTTTCGTTCGTTGGCAGGCAGGTTGTGAAATTTTTTACGATTTCTGGGAATCCGGAGAGCTTAGCAGATGTTTACTCTGGGTGCATGTCAATTAAACAAATTCAATTAGTATGTTTCGGGGGTTTGTTAAGCACGTAAGCCCCACCAGGCATACCTAATTGATGGTGATAACGAAGAGCTAAGTTGCGACCCATGGATCGATTAGGTAGTTCCGTCAGCTTGGTTAGCTGGACGATGGCACCTTATCTAGATTAAGTGGGTGTGGTCTCCGCTTCTATGATCTTTCTGTCACAAGGCATCCTTAGAATTGATGTAAAACAAAGACTCTAAATAGACATTTTTCGTGTTGCAGATGTCAAGTTCTGGTTGTTGGTGGCGGCACCGGCGGCTGTGCCATGGCTGCGAAGCTGTCCTCCCGTCTAGGTAAGAACAAGGTGATCGTCTTGGAGCCAGAGGAGGTACGCAAGCCATCAGCCATAGGTGATCCTGCCTATTGATCGCTCTCCTTCCTACAGAAACACTACTATCAGCCCATGTTCACCTTGATTGGTGGCGGAATGAAGCGCCTACAGCAATCTCAGATGCAAATGTGGGATGTGCTGCCCAAGAAGGCGCGCTGGATAGAGGATTGGGCCATGAAGTTCGATCCAGACAAGAATGAGGTCAGCACATCAGGCGGCACCACCATCAAATACGACTTCCTGGTCATCGCCACTGGTATGCAGCTGAAATATGATAAGGCAAGTCTTTAAATTCATCATATCCGCTGTCATAATGAAGATTTACCTTATAGATCCACGGACTATTGGATGCCCTGGAGGCCCCGAACAGCAATGTGTGCTCGATTTATTCACCGAAATATGTAGAGGATGTCTACGGTTGTCTGCAAAAGACGTACAGAGGGAACGTGATTTTCACCTTTCCCCACTGTCCCATCAAGTGTGCTGGAGCCCCTCAGAAGATCGCCTACATAGCAGAACACTATTTCCGGAAGGTGGGTCTTTTATTGCCCTAAAATCTAGAATTCAATCACCTTGGGTTACTGCTCTCTTCCAGATGGGACGCCGGGACAATGTGAATATCATTTACAATACGTCCTTGCCCGTGATTTTTGGTGTCAAAAAATATGCAGATGCCTTGTGGAAGGTGGTAAAAAAGCGAAATATAAACGTCAACCTAAACCGGAATCTAGTGGAGGTGATACCCGAGTACAGCATAGCCGTATTCGAAGATCTCGCAGAGCCCGGAAAGCGTTACGAGGAGAATGTAAGTACTATACTCGCTTTTTAGTTCCGCTTCTTAAGCCTTTCTCTCCATCAGTACTCCATGCTTCACGTTTGCCCACCCATGACCGCTCCGGACGTGATCGCCAATTGCAAGGAGTTGGCCAACGAAGCCGGATTCGTGAACGTGGACCCGGCGACGCTGCAGCACGTAAAGTACAGCAACGTGTTCGCCATTGGCGATTCGGCATCCACACCCAACTCTAAGACAGCGGCGGCGGCAGGTAATGTTCCGTTTTGGGAGTCGTAATCATCGAAATCGGAATATTCAATTATCTATAGAATACTCAATGTGGTTTCCGCTTACATTGCAGCTGCCCAGTCACCGGTTGTGTTCAAGAATCTGATGGCGGCGATAGAGGGCAGGCCGTTGACGGAAGCCTACGATGGCTACGCCTCATGTCCGCTTGTCACCGGCTACAGCACCTGCATACTGGCTGAGTTCGACTATAATCTGGCCCCCCTGGAGACATTCCCCTTTAATCAGGCCAAGGAGCGATATTCGATGTCCATTATGAAGAAACACTTTATGCCTATTCTCTACTGGCAGCTAATGATGAGGGGCTACTGGAATGGACCGGCGACCATGCGAAAAGTATTGTCGTTTTTGAAGCTTCAAAAGTAGAAGGTAGCGAAGAACCAGAGAATTTCAAATACCTGGGTACTTCAAGATATTTTAAATACCAATAAAATGTATTGTTATTTGATCTGAAACCCACGGACGTCTAACAGAAACGCGGTATTTCAAATACCTTGGTACATCAAGATACTTTGCATAAATATGAAGTCTCTTGTGCTCACCCTCTCTCAGACCATAAAATTTAAAACATTAAAATGGACATATATGGTGAAAAAAAAAATTAATTATTAATTATTTTTGCCACAAGTTCTTGGATTCCCATTTTCTCTTAATACTAATTTAAAATATTAAAAAAAAAAAAGTCAGGCTGAGCAGTGTCAAGCAGTAGAAAACCGTTAATATTTCATTCAAGCATTTTAAAAATTATTTTAAAATATTTGCTGTATCCGAAGCTGGTCACTCTAATATACAGCGTGGCGTCTAGAGTTGTCGGATATTTTTAAAAATATCGTATCTACTTTTCGGTCGTGATTTTTTTGGAATTGTCTAAATCATCGATTTTTTCGACCATCGATATTTTGTGCAGTCCCCAGTCAAGAGAAAAAACAAGGATAAGTACGTAAATAAGCACATTTTATTGTCTTTTTTAAGTTTTTGATTAAATTTATTCGATTAGTGGGGCACGCAACGGCGTTAAGATGGAAAAATTTGACCATGCCAATGTTTTCATAAATATATTTTACTTTATAGTGAATAAATATTTATTCTGTTTTTATTTTAAATGTTCCATAAGTGTGCATTTCAGTTACATAAAAAATATTATAAAAATTTTTTTAAACATCGACGATTCGGTAAAAAACATCGAAGTCATGTCTCCATACATCGATGTTTTTGCACCTCTAATAAATATATCATCTTTAGAAAAAATATCGATATATAGCGTGGCGTCGCTTGGCGCTGGAAATTTAAAGATAACGTACAAAAAGACTAGCAATTTGTATTCCAAAACACGACTAAAACAGCTCTAAGTACAACTTTTGGGAACAGAGAAAGTCTGAAAACATGAAGGCAGTGTGAGTATAAAGTCACTTGGGAGAAATGCCAGGAATTAAAAATCCTGTTCTCAGACCACGGACGCCCCTGCGCGTCATCCAGAAAACGCCGCGGTTGCAGCAGCATACAACGGAGAAACATCGCAAGGATTCGTCCGAGAAGGCCAGAGATCCGGTGAATGTGTTCTGCCGCGTCCGACCTCTCCAGTCGGAGGCGGATCTCACTTCGCTGCGTGTGAAGAACTCAACGACGATCGCGTTAAACCCTCAAGATCAGCTGCTGCACAAACATAACGGCGCCCAGCGCGAGATACAGTACATCTTCAAGCACGTCTTTCAGCCGGAGGCCACGCAGCAGGATGTGTACGGATCGGTGGCCCAGCCGCTGGTGGAAAACCTACTGCGTGGCAGGAACAGCCTCCTCTTCACCTACGGCGTCACGGGCAGCGGCAAGACCTACACGATGACTGGTAATTTGCGCCATCGAGGCATCATGCCGCGCTGCCTGGACGTGCTCTTCCGCACTATCTCGGACTTCCAGGCCAAGAAGTTCGTCTTCAAGCCCGATCGTCTAAATGGCTTTGAGATTTTGTCCGAGGAGGATGCGCTGCTCGAGCGGCAGCACGAGATGAATCAGAGGTTCGCGGGCGCCGGACGATTTGCCTTCCGGCACAAGGACTCTGATCCGGAGATAGCTTCCCAGGCCTCTGTGGAGCCAACGCCACTGCTGGGCCTGGACGAGGACAATATGTACTCGGTGTTTATCACCTACATTGAGATTTACAACAACAGCGTGTACGATCTGCTCGAGGATTCGGGTATTCAAAAGTAAGTAGGGGTAATTAGGAGTAACTTGAGACGGTCATAGAATATTACCTATTTTATTGATCTTTAACCTTATTTATTTAAATGCGACCCTTCTTCAGGTCTTTGCAGAGCAAAATCATTCGCGAGGATGCCAATCGTCATATGTTCGTCCATGGCGTCACCGAGGTGGAAGTGAAGACGGTGGAGGAGGCCCTCGAGATCTTCCAAATGGGCCAGAAGCGCAAACGTATGGGCCACACCGTTTTGAATGCCGAATCCAGCCGCAGTCACTCTGTGTTCAACATACGCCTGGTGCAAGCACCCACCGACAGCCAGGGCGAAAACGTGGTTCAGGATAAGCAGAACATTACTGTGAGTCAGCTGTCCCTGGTGGATCTGGCGGGCAGCGAGCGCTCCTCGCGCACCAAGAACACTGGAGTGCGATTGCGAGAAGCGGGCAACATCAACAACTCGCTTATGACGCTGCGCACTTGTCTCGAGTATCTGCGCGAGAACCAGCAGGCGGCCAGTCATGGTATGGCTGCAAAGAAGATACCCTATCGCGACTCCAAAATAACGCACATGTTCAAAAACTATTTTGACGGAGAGGGCCAAGTGTCCATGATTGTATGCATCAATCCGAGGATAGAGGATTATGACGAGAATATGGTAGGTTGTCATGTTTGATCATAGGTCGAAACCTAGATAAAACCATGTTTCCGTCTTTAGCAAGTGATGAAATTCGCCGAGATGACGCAGGAGGTGCAGATAGCAAGGGCCACGCCCATGAAAACCGATTTAGGCCTGACCCCTGGTCGTCGCAAGGCCAACAAGCTCTTCAAGATCGCCGTAAACAATCTAAACGAGCTTGGCATACCCGAGGCCAAGGACCTGGAGGTGGATGTGGGCTTAGTGTATAGTCTGGGACCCGATTTTCCCGCATACCAGATGGACAGTCCCGAGGCGGAGGTCAAGATCCAGGAGCTAATGCACTATCTGGAGCAGCGCATTGATAAACGCAAGAAGCTGCGCTGCAATTTCGACATTAAGGGTAGGTTTAGGCCCTTTATTTGTCAAGAATGGCCTTAATCATTCCGTATCTCCTTCCAGGCGATAGCTTCCGCCAGATGCTGATGAACCTAGAGCGGGACAACCTACAGCTGCGAACCGAACTAGCTTCCTTGAAGGCTGTGTACAAGCAGGAGCGCGATCGCAGCGCGGCCTTGGAAAAGAAGGTGCGCATCCACGAGAGTTCCATTGATGTGCTGAACAACACGCTGAGCAAGCGGGACCGGCAGATCGAGGAGCTGTCGTTCAAGCTGAACGAGAAGGAGAGCCAGCTTACCCAGAAGGAGCACGAGAAGGAGAAGCAAAAGAAGAAGTTCAGCTCCAAGCTGGCCGTGGAGTCGGATAAGACCAAGCGAGAGTTCGAGCATAAGCTACGTGAGCAGCGGGCAAAGCTTACGGAACGGATGCGCATTAAGGACGAGAAGCTGCGCTTGGTCTCAAATATACTGCAGTCCGAGGATCTGCCCAGTCTGCCACGCTCCCAGAGCTCTGAGGATTTGCTCAATGAGAAGGATCGCGGAGCATTCACAGCACGTACGGAGTCCTCGGTACCGGCGACACGAACAGATATCTATGCCACACCACGACACGTAAGGACACCTTTATAATCTTCCAATATTCTGTAATCCTTACCTTTTTTCTAACAGGGCGTTGCAGCTGCGAACAATCGACACCGGCGCTCCCGATCCGCTGGCGACAAGTGGCTGGAGCATAGGGCTGCGAATCCCGTGCCTCTGGGCACCATTATGCAGCCGTATCTAAAGAACCGCAAGTCGATCACGAAGCTAACCGACATGAAAGAGCTGACGGCCCATGGAGCCACCAAGTATTGTCTCGTCTCTCAGGAGGCGGATACGGACGGTGATGTCGAGACGAAGCTGTACAAGGGCAACGTAATCCCCACCTGCGGCGGCGGCGCTCAGGTGGTGTTCAACGATGTGGAGTGCCTCAAGCAAAAGTCGCCTGTGCATTCGCCGACAAGGAAGCGACCCAGCAACGGCACTCTGTCCGCTCTGGGCGGAGGCGGTGCAGTGCCCAGCACTATCACCTCGGCCCAGGACGTGGCCTCGCGCTGCAACCTCGGCATCGAGGGGCACAGCAGCAAGAAGTCGAAGATCTAGAGGGGACACCTGAACATACTTAACGAGAAGCGTTCATCAAGTTAAAATACTTACTTAGCTTATAGATAACTTAAAATTAAGTTTATTACTCATTTATTATGGTTTTGGAGTTGAATCGCATTGAAGTGATTTTTTTCTATTAAAAAGCTAAGTTTAACCTGTATAAAGAAATACCCATAAATGAATTCGTAACCTCGCACAGGGATGAGGATTCCTTGCTCACTTACCGCTGCTAGCCGGAGGATAGCGGCGGGGAGCTCTCAGCGGAAACTATCCCAGCATCGTAAATGCATTCTTAATAGGCTTACGCTAATTATGTACCATAAAGTATTGAATATTTTATTGTTTTTTGGAGAAACTAACCTCCAGTGAAGTTAATAAATGAAATTAAATAAAGTAACTACTTACAGAATGTATCGATCTTTTTATTGGATAACTTTTGAGCAAAGTTTAAAAAATCATAAGTAAATAAAAGCATTAATTTAAGTTTGAAAAACATCATTTTAAATATTGTTTTAGCAGTCCCAATTATGTACGTATGCCGACGAGTTGTCGGTCGATGCTGATAAAGAATATATACATATATGATATAGAATACTCTGCAAGAAATTGTTTTATTATTATATTATCCCAAGACACTAACACAATTGTTTTAACTGTATTTTTATTATTATTCCTGCGTTTATTCAGATTTATGCTTAAACTGATAAATTTTTATTGAAATACATACGGTACCATTTATTACACATATATATTTTTAGATTAATTTCAATTACTATTAAATCAGTCTATAATTAAAATATATGTTCGCTTAATGATTTCACGTGTGTGTGAGTGTTGTTACTGTGTGTTGTTGTGTTGCTGCTGCTGGGTGTGAGCTGCTTGCTACTCAGCGAGTACGGCAGATGGTGACTCTTCTTAAACGCTAGGTCTCGGCAATTGTGGCAGGTGGTGTCCCTTGGTTAATGGGGAGTTTCGAATTTGAAATTGGAATTGGAAGCCAATCGCACTACAAACTTATATAAAACAGAACAAATCGAGAACACGAATATATATGCGGAACGTAGAATATAGAATATAGAGGTGGGCATCGCACAGGTTTAAATATTTAAACAAAACAAGTTGGGCAACGAACGAAACCACAAGTGCAAACATAATAAACGGGGACAAACTCAATGCTAGGTCGACATAACCAGCATGGCATATATCGACTTAAACGCGAATATTCAAGTTAAACAAAATTGTAATTTAATCAATATAAAGCTCTGTTGTTTTCATATAAATGTTCACTCTCTCATGCTCACACGACGCGGAACAAAACGTACATCATCTGCTGTTCGTAATATACGCACTATTACCTATAATATTAATCGTAACGTAGTTAAATCGATCGACTCGCCGACACATGCTTACTTAATGGATTTACAAACTAAGAAGCGAAATTATTCTACGGTGGAAAACGAATTTTGGCTATGAAGCAACGTAAATTAAAGAAAGTTATTAATTATTAACAATACAAGCACTCACAGCCACAGCCACACCCCAATTTCCTTCTCTCCCCAAAACTGTTTGTTGTTTTGCGTGTGTGTTGTGTGTAAGTGTTGGCAAGGCAATCAACATTACGTTACGGATAGTGAGTGTGTGTGTCTGTGTTTGTATGTGTGTGCTTGGATGATGAGTTTGTAATGAAATCGCTTGAAGCTGTATACTAGCTGCTGTTTCCCCGTCCGCAGAATCGCAGGCTGGACCGGATCCGAACCACAACTGGCTCCTACTATGAGCACTTGACACATGCTCCCTCCACATCAAAGTCCAGGACCATGAGCTTCGTTTCCTCTGTCCCGTTGCGCGAGCCCACGGCACAAATAAGCTTCGTGTCGTTTGCCCTAGAACGAATGGTTCCATCAGTTATATATTTCAAAGGAGGATAATTCTGAAACCTACCTGATCCGCCACACAACGCCACCGGATCCGCCCGAATCCAGGGCCACAAGGTTTCGTATAAAGTCGCCAGTCTTGACGTCCCACAATTTGACGGTGCCATCATCAGAGCTGGTCACCACAAATCGGGAATTAAACTGCAGACAAGTGACCGCCGACTGATGCTTGTTTGGACCTAAAAGTGTCGGGGTTACACCTAGAAAATTTCTCGTTCCTCCCAGCTACTTACCCGACAGCGTCTGCAGACATTGTCCCGTTGTGATATCCCACACCTTGACGGTGGAATCGGCATTGCCCGAGACGAGAATGTTTTGGCGCAGCTCCATGCCGGAGGTCAAGCTCTGATGGCCCATCAAAGTGTGCTTGCAGTTGCCCGTCTCCACATCCCATACGCGTATCGAGGTGTCTAGCGAGCCCGAGACCACATGGAGCCCGTCAAACTTTTGGATTGGGATTGAGATTAATAGAAATAACTTCTTTACAACAGTTTTAAAGCACCACAAACCTGCAGTGAGTAGACGCGATTCGTGTGACCCTGCAGCGTATGAAGGCACTCCTGACGCTCCGGATGCCAGATCTTGACCATGTAATCGTAGGCTCCGGATACAATTAGCTTCCCGTCGTACTGGACACATCGCACGGCGGCCAAATGGCCAACCAGAACGTGGAGACAGGAGCCCTGTTCAATGTCCCAGACGCGAAGAGTGGCGTCTCGCGATCCACTTACCACCCTGGTGAAAAATTCGTTCGAGATTAGCATTACTGGCTAACTGCAGCACAATTTATACTCACTTGTTGCCATGCAGATGCATGCAGCGCACCGTGGATGTGTGCCCCTGGAGCGTATGGACACATGCACCGCTGTCCATGTCCCAGACCTTGAGCGTGCGATCAGTGCTGCCCGAAATGATGATGTTTCCGGACATTTGCGAAGACCAAACACCACCGGTGTGTCCCACCAGAGTGCGCAAACACTGTAAAGATGCCATAGAAGTACATATATTGTTTAGAAGAGTCTTGGGAAATGGAGGAAATAAATATTTTTAAAAACTTGACAGAATCCCTTACCTTTCCATTCACTGCCGACCACACCTTAAGCGTATTGTCATCAGAGCCGGATACGATGCGATTGCCAGAGAACTGCAAGCATGTTATCACATGGTCGTCGTGGCCCTTGAGCACCTTGGGCTTGCGCACTGGACGCGACCGCCAGTTCATCTCGATGATATGCTGGCGCATGTAGGCGGCCTTCCACGGTGAAGCAATGGGCGGCATATTGCCGTCTCGTCCCCTTTTCGGGCGATCGCTGCGCGGTTCGGCTAGTATCTGCGCCTTTCGACACTTCTCCTTCCAAAGCAGGTTGTCGTCGCACAGGAACCGCCAGCTGCGACAGGTCTGGGCGGCCCTCAGCAGATCCTTCGGCTCCAAGTAGGAGAGGACGAAGAGGGCCAATTCCCGGGGCAGCAGTGAGATGAAATCGCGCTGGAACTGCGGCTCGATCACCTTCATCATGTGCCGGACCTGCGATGCATCGCAATGGTCAATCAGTCGGTCCAAAGCGAGCAAACAGTCGACATGCGACCATCTCTGGAACTGGGCCAACCAGTGCTGCAACTCTGGTGGCGGATTGTCTCGTGACGGTACAGATCGTGGTGTGCGTCGACCCATTCCCGAGCCCGGCGAAGCGTTGGCGAGGTGTTGTGATGAGGGCGTCAGAGACAGCACCGCCGTGGGTCCCGGATGTTGAGAGGAGGAGCGTGGCGTGGAGGCAAAGTCATAGGCAATTCGCTTACGACAGTTATCTCCCAATCCCGAGCCCTGTTCGCCCACTCCGCCGCCGGAGGAGATAGTCATTGAGTAGTCAGCGCCATCCAATAGACGCCCTTCGTTGAACTTCCGCTTGCGCTGCTGTGACGGGATTAGCGAGGTGTTGTTCGTAAACGACCCATTGCCATTGACGGCTTTATAGGCGGAAAGAATAAGGGGCTCCTCGTGGTCCATGGGATCCAGGTCGTAGGCTTCGCTCAGGCTGGCATTGCTGCCGCCGTAGCTGCTGCCGTTCTGGCAGGTGCAGATCTCCTCCAGATCGGAACAGTTGTTCTCCTCGTCGCAATTGGCCCACGGTTCGTCGGCATTAAAGTCGCCGGGCTCCACTAGGCCATCACCGCCACCAGCAGCTCCCTCCTCGACCACCACCTCCAGGTGGATGACGTCGTTGGAGCCATTGCGCCGTGGTCGCGCCACTACTGCTACTGATTGCGTTGCAGAGCCTGAGCTACTGGCAGTCGGAGGATTGCTGCGTGCCAGGAATCGTTCCTGTGTCTGGGCGCTGGCATTCACCTGACGCGCCACCGCCTTGGTCGTCGTAGCACTTGCATACTGGCAACGATTCGAGTTGGACGCGCCTCCAGCTCCGGTGGCGATGGAAGTCGATGTCGATGCCTGAGCATCGCCGCCCAAGCAAGCGGATCCGGCAGAACAAGCTGCGGAGGGATTGAGGGCGGTGGTGCGACTGCAACCGCCGCCATCCTGAGAAGTCTGGGATCCCACAGAACTGTAGGAGACGGAGCCACTCACACTTGCACCAGCCTCCTGCTCCTTATTTTGCTGACAGCTGCTGGCAGATGTGGACGATGCTGTTGGGGCAGGAACCAGGCCTGGGTAATCATTCGAGTTGGTGTTGGTGTACACATCCGTTCGGGCTGCTCCCGTGCATGTAGTTGACGACGATGACGAAGATTCCGATGACTTTGACGTGGAGCTAGACCGGTGCTGACTGCAGCTGGAAGAAGTTCCTAGTGAGGAGCCCAGATTCAATTTGGCAGTGGACTTGCTCAGCCGGCTGTTGGTGTATTTGCGACTGCTTGTCGGAGTCGTCGACAGATCCTTGTAGGTGCACTGAAAAGAGAAAAAATTTAATCGTTTAGATTCTTAAAGAATCAAGATTAAGCAATTCCTTCTGGGGAGAATGAACTCACCTTGCTATCGGAGGAAACAGTGCGCCCATTGCTGCTGCTGGGCCAGTCGTCGCTGCTAGACGCGTTAGTAGCACCTCCAGCTGCTTTACCACCCGCCACGGATTTGATCAGACTTAGATTCAATTTGTTCTGGCTCAACATGGAGCTGGTGCGCAGGATAATGCCACCCGTCAGCCGCTGTTCCGTCTCAAAGTCACGCCGCTCGATCAGATCCATAGACTCTATGTCCGTCTTGGACAGACCAGCGCTACAGTTGGAGCTGGATCTGGAACTAGACGTGGAGGCGGTCTCCTCTCTGGCGACTGTGTCCGCTGAGGATGGATTCGACCCGGCGTTTGCAGTAAGGCTCATCTGCTTCAGCCTCACTGACATAAGGCGGTCGCCCTCGGACGGTTGGTCGTCGACCACGCTGATGCCCACCTCAGACTTGATCCCTCCTCTGCTTTGGCCCTGATGCTCCGCCTGTTCCTCCTCGCCGAGCAGAAACTCGTCGCTCAGACGTTTCGGCTTTCCGGTCATCTCCGACTGAGAGGCGACTGCGACTTGGCCAGGATGTGGCTGGGCCTCCTCTACGACGGGCGTCTCGAGAAATATCTTTGAGCCATCAGCCGCCATTATGGTGCCGTCGGCCAAAGCCAATTGTGATGTGTTGGTGCAATCGATGGCGGCCACTGCTATGTCATCGTCATCATCCTCTATCAACTCCTCATCCTCCTCGTCCTCCGGCTCTGCTTCCGGATCAGGATCATCCTCGTCGTCTTCGTCGTCGTCGTTTATAAGGCAGACAACGGGCGGATCCTCGGCGTCCTCTTCGGGATGGTTAAAGAATACCTGACTATGCGACGCATGGACGGGTCCATCGTTGATGGTATCCGTGGAGGAGCTGTCGTCGACGGCCACCACACCCACGGTGGACGCCGCACCCGCGCTGGTGGGCAGTGAGTTGGAAGAGCTAATCTCAAAGGTGCTGGACTCGTCGTCCAGTACTACGGCGAAACCATGCTGTGAGTTTGACGACACGCACACGTCCTCCACATCCTCCCGCAGCGTTGACATAGATACGGCTTTTCTGGGCGCTCCTTCGGCCGCTCCTCCTACTGCTTCTGATCCCGTTCCTTCTGCTCGGCGGCGGCTGGTGGTGGCCTGACTGGCGGCAGGGACGGCGCTGACTGTTGATTGCGTTCGCTCCCCTGCTCTGGCCACGGATTCACTGCTAGCACCTGGGCATCCTCTTTCCATAATACTTTTCAAGCATCCAAAGTTGGGCAGCGCGTTCTCCTGGAAAGTGATCGAAATAACGGACATTTAACAAAAGGAGTCTGGAACATGAACGATATTAGTTGTAACGAAGGGGCTGCTATGAAAATTACAGTTTCTCATCGATCCAAAACGATCCTTTGTGAAGCCACGGGAATTTAAGATGATCCGAAATTCCCACGCAACAAGCGCGAACTGATCGTTGCAAAAAGGAAAAAAAAAAGAATAAGCGAATGAAAAGCAGTGGGAAAATGTTTGTAAGCAGTCGCTGCCGCTGCCGACGTTGAAACTCGAAAAAGGAAATCACAAAAGTGCATCGGATCGGCGGAAGAGGCTAAAACGGCGCGAAGTAGAATGGGAAAAAGAAGACGAAACGGGTATTACAACAAAAACATCCACACTGGCACACACACTTATAAGCAGCAAGAAGAGTCAGCAGGCAGGCAGGCGGCGGTGCAGGCAGCAAAAAGGTATTGCGGAGAGTGAGAGAGCGAGAAGTAACGGACGTAAGAAGAAGCACCAAAGATACACAGCAGCCGCACCAACAACAACAACATCACGTACACCTTGCAATTCAAGCCGCTATCTTTTCCCTCCGCTTTTAACTGGCTGGCAGTGATGATCAGTACGTGAAACAGTCACAGGAAGACCAAGTAACTGACCGATGCAAAAGATAATATTATTAAAGTCAAGAGTAAAAAGGTTATTGTGGCCTCGGAAAAAGTCACAATTACTGTCATGCCGTAGAAAAAGTAGACAAATTTACTGTATTACTTGTTAGTGGCCACTAGCCACTGACTCAATATCATAACTACAATTTAGTCACTTATGTATGTGGAGAAGAGCAGAAGAAAAGAAAATCATGTATTTGCAAAAAAATTGCATTTTTGCACAAAACTCGGTTCTCTCATAGTTGACGCTAAATGTATAGTATAATAGAGCGTAATTAAAGCACATTAGATAAGAATATCTTTACTAATTATTAAGAACAAAAGAATTAGATCGTTACAATCCCTAAGAAAAAATCGCCGATCCTGACCATTACCAGTGACAAGAGAAATCACAGTTGCTCATCTCTGACAGCTTGACAGCAGCTCGGCTCGCCGTGTCTTGTCTGTCACACAGCATCAGCATCCTACCAACACACACACATGCGCATCGCAAGTAGAAAAGGGATCGCTGCAGGCAGAGATTCGGAGGAGAGCGCAGCCATTATTATTGCAGCTCCGCCGCATCCGCAGCAAACAAAAGGGGCGAGATCACAAAGGAATTTTGAGCGCTCCTGCTGTTGCATCACTCGCAAACAGATCAGATGTGCAGGCATTCTCGGAACACATTTTCACCTTTCCACCCCGACGACCATTGGCTGTTGACCTCCCGAAAACATGAAAAAAGAAAACGTTTTTTAGGGTCTTCTTTCGGCGGCTTTCTCACCGCGTGTATCCAGGCCGTACGAGTTTTACCTGTCCCAGAGGACAATCGGGGATGCGTTAAACATTTTCTTCTGCTCATAACGGGCGTGTGGAGTTCCCGTCGTCGTCATAATCATTGCATACACACACACGCATGCAGGCAGGGCTGATAATGGGCAGACCTGTGGTTACCCCCAAAAATAGATTATTTTCGGAGCGAAACGTTGCAATTCCTAGTGGGTTCTGGGGCCCTAACCCCACTTTTCTGCACCTTCACTGCAGCAGCGGCGGCGGAGCGGATGGAGGATTGCCCATAATTCGTGGAGCAAACAACAAAAGAAAAATGTGAACATTGTTGTACACACAGACGCACATACACAGAGACGCAAATATCGCGAGAAGAATTCGTCGCCTTTGGTGTGGGCCATGCAATTATTTGCAACTTTTTTGGACCCTTAAAATGGGGCAGGCAAAAAACATACCCCGCTCTGGCGGATAAGCAGTCTGCCTTTCTGTTTTTAATCATTTAGCTTACACATTTCACGCGTGTAAAACTTTTTGCGTTGGGCCTACACTCACACTAGCACGCACAGGCACAGTACACACACGTTCAATCGAAATTTTTCACATACGTTTTGGGGCCGTTGCTCCTTGAGATTTGCGAATTCTGCGCTTCGGCTGCTGGCTCTCGCTGCCTATCTAGTTGTTGGATACATGAAGATTATGGCAAATTTCAGATTTTCTTCGAAAAAAAACTAATGCGGAGCAAAGTTTAATGAAATTTGTGGAAGAGTGTGTGCTAGGGATGTGCAAAAAATATCAAAATATCAATATATCGATATTATTTATATAAAATAAATAAATACTTATTTAGCGATATTTTGTTGTTCAATTATAAGAATAGCAAAAGTTATATTTTTCCGATTTTAACTACTTGTACTAGCTCTGATTTTTCCATATCTGTATTTGCTAGAAGCATCGATGTACATTTAGATCTATTTTTTTGTCTCAGAGTGGCCTTTATACTGTTATAAACTGTCATAAAAACGGTGGAGAAATTAGGAAAACCGTTAAACTGAAGATTTATAAAGCGACTTTCTTGAGGGTAATCCGGATATTTTTTTCGAAAAATAATAATTATATTCAAACATCCTTTTCATCAAATACCTCTCTCTTATTCAATAATATATAAAGCTCAGTTGTTGAAATTATAAGCATTCAATTCAAATTATAAATTATTAAAAACAAATAAGCAAATGGCACGAAGTTCCTCAAACCGATATTTCTCTTTTGAAATATTTCGGTCACTCTGGCACAGAAAAATTGATAATTTTCGAATTTGACGGTCGCAATGGTCGGAGCTCTGGGCGAATTTGTGTCCGAGTACCTCGAGCGAGGCTTGGTCCTTGTGATCGCTGACTTGCTCAGCCTTATAACGGTCTCGTCCTGCCTGGTGATCAAGGTGCCGCAGATAAACACAATACGTGCAAACGAATCCTCGAAAGGTGAAAGCGTCGCCACCGCAAAATCTCCCAATTTGTCCAGCCTCCCACTCACAATCTCTTTTTCTGGACAGGCATTAGCGTACTGGGACTATGCCTGGAGCTGTTTAGCTATACGGTGATGCTGTCGTACAATTACACCAGTGGCTACGACTTCCTCTCGTACATGGAGTATCCTGTGCTGCTGCTGCAGGAGTACGTCCTCATTTTCTATGCCTTCAAGTACCAGGATTTGCTGGGCAAGCGGACGCAGGTGGTAGCGGTGCTGTATGGAATAGTGGTGACGCTCATATACCTGAAGCTGTTCCCCATTATCATCCTTACTTTCCTGGTGGTGAGTAATCCTACCGCCAAGATATCACTTGCACTGTGGCATTCGTCGTTGATTAGGCGGGGAGAATTCTTTAGGCAGATAACAACGGCATAGTTCAAACCCGTTTCGCTCACACTTTAATTAACTAATTATGTTTGGAAGCGGAGCAAACAGGTTTGATTTGTTTTGTTTTAATTTGACAGTTTGGAAGGGCGGGCGGAGATCTTAACTGGGCAAAAGCATCTTTGTCCAAGGTCATCGGTGTTTGTTGTATAATATTTGAGCGGCTATTAATACCCACACTCTCGTGCCATTTGACCATTAAACTCATATATATATAGCTCGACATTCATTCTTTTGTTTGCTTTCTCTTCAGCCATTCTGCACGCCGATTGGGGCCACGAGCAAGGTGCTCCAGCTGCTGGCCATTCTTCGGACCAAGGATGCTAGCTCCGTCAGCCGTACCACATGGGCGCTGTCTGCTTTCACAAACATGAGTGAGATCACCCCCATCGTTTGCGTTTAAGTTCGTCAATTGACCTGCAATGTGATCACTTTCTTACAGCCCGCATCTACACAGTCTTCTTTCAATCGCATGACTGGATGTTGCTGTCCAACTTCCTGATTTCAACGTTCCTCAGCGCTTCCGTCTTCGCTGCCGCCTGCTTCTACAAGAAGAAGACGACCAAGGCGGACTAAAAGGGCTCAACATAGACAATACTCAGCCGTTACTGGCAATCCTTATCAGTCATTTGTTTTTAATTCTATTTGCTTATCTGTTTAAATTGATATTACAAATTCTGAATTGTTGCCTCGTTTAGCTACTTCAACTTTCCGCGTAGAATGCCACAGCGATGGCTCCCAAGACAGTCAGCAGCGATACCGCGTAGATTGCGTATCTCTGCCAATCGATCTTTGTTTTTGCTGGGCCCACGTCTGCAGTCTTGCGTTCTTTATGCTTGCGCTTTCCGAACTTTGCCTCGAACTTCTCCAGTTCTAGGCGGTTGCGTTCCTCTTCGTGACGTCGCTTCTGCTCCAAATGCTGTTGCTCGGCCGCCTGGGCTCGGGATCGCTCGGCCGTGCAGTTGGAGTCGCATTCCAAGGATGTCTGCCCGGCACGATGCTTGTCACAAGCGATCTCCTGTTTTAGTCGCTTGCAGGCGCAGTAAATGCGAACCTTCTTCCGGCATAACTCTGGATTGGGACACTTGCCAGAGTGGCAAATTGCGGTGCAGCGATGCCCGCAATTGTACTGAAATAAGATGGAAAAGTTAATGAAATGCAAGTATTATGTGAAATTACTTTACATTCTTCAAGCACCGGTTTCCACAACTGCGTAACTTTTCCCGCCGCTCAATGATCTCTTGGACCGTTCCCGTCTCATCGTAATACTCGCTGCACTTGTACACCGACTGATTAAGTCCGCAGTGGCACTTGCCTTTGATCACAAAATTACAAGGCGTACACGGCGGCGGGTGGCAGCCCTTGGGGCATGCATGTACGCATCCGGCGGGACGGGGAACGGCGCAACCTTCCTCACAGCTAGCACAGCCAGCCTGCTGTTGCATATCCTCCGGATTGGACACTGAATGGCAGACCAGCGAGCATTTGTGATTGCCACACTTCAGCTGGCGGGCACACTTGCGTTGACAGGAGCTGGGCTTCGAGTTCCAACAGGGCCAGGTTGCGATCTCATGACCCCCGATGCAGGTGACAACCACACCTTCTTCGCACCGGGGATGGGGAAGAGACTTGTACTCGTACTATAAGATAATTATGAATCTGAATGAATTCAATTAGGGACAAATGATTAAGGCTGGAGCTTACCTTCCTGGCCTGTGGTCTACCATCTGTAGGCTTATTAACACGAACAGCTTCATGGCATCGAGCCTTACATATGTGTCCGCACTTGCTGTTGTCGTTGACCAGACCACAGACCTGGCCACAAGGCGGACACTCTGACTTGTGGCAGCGATGCTTTATAGCATGGTGGCATTTGGGAGATATTCTAGTGGGAATTCGATTGGTTATAATCTTTAAAAGGAAATCGAAGGTAATGTGTTACGCTACCGACAGAGCTCCAGGCACACGATACGTGCACTCTTCTCCCTTCCACAGGGAACACTGCGTTTGGTTTTGCCACAGCGACAATTGATTTGGGACTCCAGCTTGCACGGGTAACAGGGTCCATTGTGGCAGACGGACTGGCATTTGTGCTTGTTGCAGCTCAGTTGCTTGCCGCAGATCTTCTCGCAAGGAGGGCACTGATCGCCGCAGCACTAAGATGCAATATCGTTTTACTATACTGATTGAGAAAAACAAATAAATAGCTCTTACTTTTCGGTTACAGGCGTGCTTTCCACAGTCTCGAATCTGTTTACATTTGGTTTCGCAGGTAAACTCCTTGGAGCAGGGCAGCTCCTTCTCATGAAGGCCGCAACGGCACTTCTTTTTGGTTCGCACAGGGCACTGAAATATGTTCTACTTTAGAAAATTTTTTTTATTGAAAAGCAAAACTTACGGAAATGCAGGGACCACGATGACAACGCTGGGTGCAAGTGTGCTGACCGCAGGACAATAGCTTTTGGCAGGTATCCCCGCAAGTTTCCTCCGCCTCATTGCATGGCCTAACTTGAGTCTACAAATTAAATGAAGCCAAGTTAAGCTATAAGTTTATCAGGAGCTTAAGTAGACATACGTTCTTGCCGCAGGGACAACTACGAATTTGCAAGGGACACTCGCCGTCGCCGCAGGATCCGTCATGGCAAACCTTTTCACAAATGTGCAGGCCGCACGCAAAGGGAGCTCCACATACCTGAAGGGATTTTGAGATGTTAAAGATTATTTCTTCTCGACTACAAATACCACCTACATTCTGACACTGCCATTTGCGATCTGAGCAGTTGACCATCTTAGACTCTCGATGACACTCGCACGGTTGTAGGCTCTTGCTGGTGCACGGTGGACATTGTCCTGGGCGATGGCATACCTGATTGCACTTGTGTTTACCGCAGGCCAGCAAATCCTTGCACTGTAAAGAAGCTCTATTATTAGCTGAAATATGAAAACTTCTCTAGGATCTCCTTACCGCCTGCTGGCACCGCCACTGCTTGTCGATGCACCTCATGGAGCGGGGACTAGACTTTCCGCACAAGCAGGATACCTGCGCCTGTTGGGCACAAGGAGGACATGGCCCCGGATGGCACAGTAGCTTGCAGTCGTGTCCACACTTCGGCTGGAGCAGCTTTCCGCAAATTTCGCCACACGAATGGGGCACTAGGAACGGCTGCGACGGGGGATTAGCCTCCTTGCCGCAGAAGCAGTTGTACTGAGTCGGCTTCTCCGCCGGCTGATAGTCCCGGCGGCATTGAGGGCAGCACCAGTGAAGCGATTTCTGGCGCTTTGGCGGCACAAACTCGCCCAGATGATTGTAGTGGCCCTGACCGTTGTTTTGCTGTTCCGCCGCCTTGACCTTCATCTGCATCATGCTATCGTTGGCCCAGCGCTGGATGCAGTTCAGGTGAAAAAAGCAATAGCAGCTCTCGCATGACCAGATTGCCTCCACGCGTCGGATGCTGCCAATGCAAATGAGGCAAGTGGCTGCTCCCGAGTGCAGTGTGTTCTCCAAGAATGTGCTGGTGCGGGCCGCCGCATCCTTGGAGCTGCCCACCGTCTCCGATGGCTTGTAGTTTTTGTAGAGCAGATCTGGCGAAAGGCATTATTAAAGATATGAAGAGATAACAAAGAAAAAGTTTGAGGCTTTCGAATGACACGTCACGGCCACTGCTTAGTTTACCCAGAATATGCTTCTCGTCGAGTTCGCCTTCATCTTCGGAGCTAGAGGCATAGGTGTCGACAAGTTTCTGGGCGGCTGCGAGGTTTCTTGCTTGCGCTTTATTGAACTTTTCCATTTTTGTAGCCGGCTTTCTTTCGTTGTTGATAATATCAAAATATCAATTAATCGATATTTTTCTAAAGTAGATGTCATCGATGTTTTGGAAGAATCGCAACAATATTAAAACTATTTGTAAAGCTTCCATTGTATTTCCTGCCATTTACAACTTCTATGCTGTATTGAAGTAATGACATATTACAACAAATAAAAATTGCACATTCATAATAAAAACCAAAAACAACGGTTTACTCTCCAGCCCTGGCAGACATACAAACATCTGCTATTTGTGCGAGACCCCTGGAACTTTCACAACGATTGCAACAAAATAAAAAAAAAACGAAAAGAAAATTGAATATATCCAAACGGAGAAATATATACCGAAACGAAAGATGAGCTTCCTCAATTACGTGTTCGGCCCAAATCTCTTCATGGAGTACCGGGGCGTGCCGGAGCCGCAACGAAAGATGTACGATGCGGGGGCCGCCGAACGGTTCGGCGAACAAATTCTGTCCACGGTAAGTGTCCAGGGGGCCGAAAAAAAAAATTTGTAAACTGGACATATGGAAATATTAAAAGAACTAACTATCTTCCGACTTCGTTGCAGCTATCGGTAATGTGGTCGGTCGGATACTATACGTCGCCGCTGCTCGTCACATTCCTGTACCGTCGCGGCTATCTTGTCGCAGACTCGATACCGACTCTGGCCAAAATTACCACTAGCCTGGGGCTCATCGTTGTTATTTCCCTGGTAATGCGCGGCCTGGGGCGCAAACAGTCTCGCTCGTACTCCAACATGATGAAAGCCCTGGTGCGGGCCAAGGAATCCAAGACGGCTGGCGGTGCCAGCAGTGACCTTCGTCGCTTTGACATTGAGTTTAAGGCCTGGCCAGTGGACTTTGATGTGAAGGCTCTTTCGGGGTAAGTGCGGCCACTTGCTCCTAGAAAGTGGGATCCCAATGATAACATTCTTTCTCTTGCGTTCCAGGGACACCAAGAAGCCGGTAGTAACGGCCAGCAGGCGGGAGCCGCTCCAGTTGGCCACCATGCCCTGCGAGGTGATTGCCTATTTGGCCATCAAAACCTTTGGGCTTTCCATGATCTATCCGGGGTCCGTGAAGCTTTTGCAGAAATTCATGAGTACGTAGACAGAGATGTTTAAAATTAAGATAATTCTATCCTTATTATTCCTTACAGGACCCATGTTGATCTCTGGACGCGCCAAGCTCATCGAGGATGACAATGGTATTCGCTATAAGGTTAAGACTATCGACTCAAACGAAATCGACACGTTGTTCATTGACAACCGCAACGACAACGTGGGAAATGGGAAGACCCTAGTCATTTGCTCCGAGGGCAATGCGGGATTCTACGAAGTTGGAATCATGGGTACTCCGGTGGCCTTGAAGTATTCGGTTCTTGGCTGGAATCATCCCGGATTCGCTGGCAGCACAGGCACGCCTTATCCGCACGAGGACAAGAATGCCATCGATGCTGTGGTGCAGTTTGCCATCAATAATCTTGGTTTCTCGGTGGAGGACATCATCCTGTATGGCTGGAGTATTGGAGGCTTTAGCACATTGTATGCTGCATCCGTTTATCCGGATGTAAAGGGAGTGGTGCTGGACGCCACATTTGACGATGTGCTCTACTTGGCTGTACCTCGCATGCCGTCAGCCCTGGCCGGAATCGTGAAAGTCGCTATTCGCAATTACTGCAATCTGAACAATGCCGAACTAGCCGCAGAATTCAATGGGCCAATATCGTTTATTCGCCGTACTGAGGACGAGATTATTGCAGAGTGAGTACTGCCTGTGCTACTTTTCTTTCTTCTCGTAATTATGGAGTTTTTTTTTCCCAGGGACAACCGCATTGATACCAATCGCGGCAACTACTTGGTCTTGTCCGTGCTAAAGCATCGGTATCCCAACATCTTTGGGACCTCTCAGTTGAACAAGGTCAAGGGCCTGCTGTCAAAGCCCCTGGAGCCGTACAGTATCCCAAGCGCCGACGAGAAGCTCTGCATGTCCCGCCTCATCACTTACGCCTCCGATGAGGGCAAGTCCTTCCCCATGCACATTGGAGCTCAATACTCAGAGGAGGTGCGCAACCTCATGGCTGTGTTCTTGGTGGGTTTATTGAGCAGTTTGTTTCGTATGATAAACAGAGAACTAAACCTGTGTCTACTTTACAGCTGCGCAAGCATTTACGTGACTACAACTCGACGCACTGCACCCAGCTGCCCGGGGAGTTCTTTACCATGCCCTGGGACATTCCCACCGAACACGGATTCGTGTTCACCTAAGCCCGCCTACGGACGATGGTTATTATTCCGAAGGGGTGGTGTGGCCGTGGATGCTTAGACTTAGTGAATATGGTTTTAGTCATTTTGCACTCGACTGCTTATTAAATTATTCTAACTGGGAACAGCCGGGACGCTGACATCTGGTGTAAAATTGTCTCTTATATACGAAATAAATGTCACAAGCTATAAACTAATCAAACATCGGCTGCTGGTTTGGCGGTGAGTTTCTATTTTGCTTACGCATTTACAACTAAAAGGAGGGGCAGTAGTTCAATGAGTTGGGCCTACGAGTTCTTCTTGGAGCCACCGAAGCCGGAGAACCCCATGATTGCAGCCATGTCTTCGGGCAGGCCCCCGCCGGATCCAAAGTCATCCGTATCCTCGGCCTTGCGCTTCCTTTCTTTCCGCTTCTCCTTTCGGTGCTCCTTGTAGCGATCCTCCTCCTCTTTGGCCTCGCGGAGCCGGCGCTCCAGCTCGTAGTCCTTCTGCTTTTCTTCCATCTTCTTTTTGTTCTGCTGGAACCTCTCCTTCACCTGATCTACAGTGCTGCGTTCCACCTTCATCGACATGCCTAAATTGCGCTGGTGTTTCTTGCCATTTATGTGGTCGAGAAAGTTGATCGAGTCCTTGACGACGCAGTCACAAACGTTGCAGTAGTAGCCGCCCGACTGCGACGTGGGTGTGTTCTTGTTAATCACCACGCTCTTTCCAAGTTTGCTGTCCAGGTCCACCTTGTAGTCTCGGCGCTTTAAGTTCTCCCGCTGCACGGGCTCTGCAAGAAACAAAGAAAGCCAGTTTATTTCGACGCTCTAGGATATGTCGGGTGTGCGCACCTTCTTCCTTGGGCGCCACTTGATTTAGGAGGCGCTCCGCCGCCAGCTTCTCGTACTCGTTCTTGTCCCATTTTCTTCGGTGGTCATCAGGTCTCATAGTCATGGTGCCGCTTTGATTTATTTTTTAATAAATACTATAAAGACGAAAATTGTAAATATTTTAATTAGCGATGCGCGGCTACATCGATAGAATAGAATATCGATAGCTTGGGCTTGGAAGCGATAGCTTTCAGCGCTGCTTTCACTAGTTTTTCCGTAACGTATTGATTTTTCGTTACGAAAAGTGGGAGTATTTGGAAATCACATTAACTCGAAAAATAACTGGTTTTTAAGGAAATAACTTGTGAAAAATGGGCGCTGCTTTCTTTCCCGTGTTTTTCTTCACCGGTCTTTGGGGAGCTGTGGGCATTGGCATGCCCATAATGACCCCGAAAGGACCACACCAGAATCTCATCCGTTGTGTCCTCATGCTGACTGCCGCCTGCTGTTGGCTCTTTTGGCTTTGCTGCTATATGGCACAAATGAATCCTTTGATCGGACCCAAACTCAAGCGGGATGTGGTAGCTATGATTGGCCGGTCCTGGAACAACGAAATCCTCGAGCACTAGGAAGCTGCATTATCCTCAAAAATGTACCCAAGCATAACCAAAAAAATTAGTTTCATGTTGTAAATAAAAAAAAGAAAATATCTATTGTTATGTTCTTTTAACAATTAAAGGCTGTTTCTGTTTATTTAATAAATTGTATATAAAAAGAGGCAAACCAAATAGAACTTTCCAAACCAGAAAAGCAAAGAATTTAAGCCACTTTTTTATTATTATCATGTTTATAAAAAAGTAAATTCCAAAGTTACAATTTTTAAATTAAGTAAAAAACAAAAGCTAACTTCGGCACACCAAAGTTTGTATACCCTTGCAGCTTACAGTTAATTTAATCCAATTCCGTGTCTATGACTGCTATATAATATAGTAATCCAATCTTGTTAAAATAAAACCGAAATTCTAGAATAATACAATGTGGCCATATCTCAAATTATATTAAAATATGTTGAAAATTGGTAGAGTTATAATTTTTTTCTCAACATTTTCCGATTGTTCCTATGGCAGCTATAAGAAATATTAGAGTATAACGGCAAAGAGAAAAAAAGGTAAGGGAACCTTAGAATAGATAAAGAAAAACAAAAGAAATAAAAAATTTTTATTGTCTATAAATATAAATACTTATAAATTAAGACTAATCAAAGTCACAAGTTCATTTCTTAACAAAAGAAAACTAATGTTTATAAAATAAGAAAGAATAACGGCATCCCACACAAAAAGATACCACATTTTCGATTTCATTTGCAAAAATATCTTTAAGATTCCCTAAGTCGGTTGACTACCGAATATCACTAATCCCAGACAATGGAAATACAATTTCGAATCAATTTGAATGACAGAAGAATGCCGCCACTGCTGCTGATAAAGACCCCAAAGAGAAAGAGCACGGGGAGAGTTGAAGAAAGAGAAAATCGTTTGCGCATGCGCGACCCTGCTCTCTTTGGCGGCCCGTCTTCATTTCTCTTTTCAGCGATTCTTCTGCATCCGAGATTTGTGACCATCGTCTTCAGTTTTCCATCGGTCACGGGCGCGAACAGTTGGCATTTTGAAAATTGCGGCACTCGACGGGACAAGAATTGAAAACTTCGAGAATTCCGAACGAAAGGAATCGGCGGAATATAATCGAAACTGTGCAACATTGTGATTAAATCGCTGATAGAAGAAATACCATTCTCTGCAGCTCGCATTCTCCACAAATGGAACTACTCTTGGGCAGCTCCAACGGCGGACGATAATTCATTGTAGCCTTGCCAGGTGAGCTATTTGGGACTTTACAACTCAATTTGCAAGAAAGGTGCGCAGGACCAGTTAGTATATACAAACGTGGACTCTCCCTAAGACAACGACTACTCTTGGGCCATAAACTAGTTAGACATGCAATAAAGCAAGCAAGAAGCAGTGAGTGAGTGCTGGCCAGCGAAGGTACAAAACTGGTTACATTGCCAGTGTGTGTTATTACTCCCCAGAGACCCCGAAGACCCCAGCGTAAGAGGTAGAAAAATTCAAGCTCGGCCCAGAGCAATAATCGCGCACAAACGAGCTGGCAAAGCCAAAAATTATGGATGTTAAGACGAAAAATGGCAATAAAAAAGGGGCTCCGGCTGGAGTCCAAAAAACCAGTCTGTGATAAAAGAAATTAGAAATTAAGGCCCCCCTCCGAAAAAAGGGCGGCAAACAGCAAAGAGCATTCCGACTTCCAACACCGACTTGGCACCAATAAAAGCGTTGAGAATGGCTGAAAGAAAAGGCCGAGTGGACAGGTGATCCGCGTCCAAAGAACAACTGAAACAAAAGGCCGGAGAACGTTTTGTGTTGTCTCCTCCTCGGGGGCTTTCTTGGTGTCGTGGTCGCTTTATATGTCGCTAACCGCGCAATTACCGCGTTCATGATGAACTGGGCCAATTGACAGTTCAGTTCAGTTCAGTTCGGAGCCCCGGACCCGTTGCTCCCGGCTGCCGGAGATCGGAGATTGCGGGCGAAACTTCTCTATTAGTCTCCGATCCCACTAACGGCCACCCGATGAGTGGGTCGCGTCGCCCATTATGATGACAGATTGTTCTACGAGCTTCGGCAGATGGGGTCGCAACTATAGTATAGTCTTAGTGCAGGTCACTTCAAACTTATTCCTCACTTTTAAAAAAATTACGTTTGCAAGGCATAGAAAAACATCAAACTTATAGGTTTAAATTTAATATTTTCATACAAAAATATAGACAACTTCGATTCTCTACCAGATACATGGCTGGGATGCTTTAAAATATTTATCAGCAATGCATCTGGAAGAGTCCATATGTAGGATCTTTTCCATTTCCTACAATTAAACCTACAAGATTTCATATTCTGCAACAGTAGTTATTAGCTTCCATAGGCTTGGTTGCTATTATTTTGACCGCAATTGTCTCCATTAAAGATATCTATCCATCTCACAATGTATGCCGGTGCGGAAATTGATTTTTAGACACAGTTAACGTTTTTCAGCGTTTATGTTTACGGTTCTCGCGCTAACATCTTGGACGCGGACAGGAAGAGGCCGTGGCTCTCGGCACTTGGCACTCATTCGGATTTTTCTGACCCAATTTGGGGCACACACAACCTGCAGCAGCCTCCCTCCCCTGTAATAACCGACAATTTACGCAAATTCTCCATCCGAACTGACTCATTGATAACTGCGGGCCGACGCCTCAACGGAGAAAGTGCCAAAACACTCGGAATTGGAGTCGGACTCTGACTCTGACTCAGCACGAGACGACACGCGGGACAAGGCCGAGAGACAGGTTGCCAAATCCACATCCACATCCACTTCCAACTTCGAATCCGAATCCGAGTCCGAATCCTAGACACCCATATATTTCGCTCGTCCGTCTGTCCAGCTGTCACCAAGGCACTTTTCTTGTTTCTACCAATTTCTACACTCGTATTTTGACAATTTTCACCTCAAATTAGTTTCACTGAGAAGGCAGGCAATGAAAATTTTCATTTTTTTTTGTCGTTGTCTGTCGGAAGTGGATCAAAGACACGGCGACATAGAGACGTAGAAATGCGCAAAACCAGATTGAGATTGAAAAATTATGTACATTTTTACGAGCATTTCTCGGGTGTGAGTTTTCGGTTTATTTTGATTTCGTTTTCGTTGCCTTGGCTGGAAATTATTCATTTACAAGCTAATGAAACACTTTCGCTCGTTAAGAGCCGGTGGCCAGGTCGCCAGTCTTAAATCTGGCCACTAAGATCTCTGGTAACCCCACCTCCACAACTGCGGGGGATCTTCGCGGCATATTCTCTACTGCCTGCGAAGAATCGCAAATTGGTCAAGAGATGCGAAGCGAATAATACATCTCGGCCAAGTCTGGCCCAAATTGGCAGCCTATCTAATCATCCGTGCCGCACGATTCCTCTAGTTTACTCCAAATGACAGAAAGATGTGGAGATCCCAACCGAGAAGCGGCCACTTCCATCAGATTGATCTGTGCAGCTGTCGACTGACTTAGCTCGGAGCCCGGAGTTCGTGCCGGGGCGAAATAGAACATAACGCTAAGCTGCGGCTAAATTGCATTCAAATGATGTAAAATCGCCTCTAATGGGCCGATCTTTTGTTTCGCCTGCCAAGCGACCAAGGAAAGCGACCTCAAATGCAAGAGTTCGTTGCGGTAAAGCGAATAAAGCACTCGAGTGCACTAGAAAAAATTAAAGAGATAACATTGAGTAAGAATTGATTTCATAGTGGTACTGATTAATTAAATAGAAGAGGGAAAAGAGATTCCTTTATTAACGTATCCCATCTGAGTATCTAAGTTATGTCTTTAATAGAAGAAAGAATGGGATAAGTCTAAGTAAGGCTTATGAAATTAGACGGACAAGCTCTAATATAAGTTTTTATTTCCTTCAAACGAAGAGAATGGCTTTTTAAGGTTAGTAGTAATCTACTTTATCTGTTTGTGGTTCGAATCTTTTTCCAATAAATCAAAAAAAGTTGTTCACTTAAATCTAATATCTTAATATACAAGAGAATATTAAACAAAATTATAAAATTATATAATTTTTTTCCATGTAAGAATCTGATTGAAGGAGAGCATTTCCAAGCCCACTCAGACTCAGACTCAGAGTTGGACTCACAACCCGAGTAAAATGGTAAAAATTGTGAGTTTCAGTGGGTTTTTTCTTAGTATGGATCAGTTGGTATTGGATGGTCTGAAAATGAGGAGAAGGGGACAAGAAGGAGAAGCTAGTGGAGTAGGCACTGGATGCGATGTGCGTGTCTCGAATGCTGATCGTGGCACTAATTGCAGTTGGGGTTCTTATCCATCAAGTGCGTCGATGCATACTAAGAGGAAGCTGTCTTCTGCTGCCGCGTTGACATTTGCATTAGAATTGGACACGGACACGTGGAGCCATAAGGCACACAGGGAGTTATTCGGTTGCCTCCTCCAAAGAAAATTAATTGGTGAAAAACCCACTTAATTGCTTGACGACCTATAATTTGCATATAACCAACGAAGTAGAAGCTGTAAAACAGATTTATGTAATATAATTTAACGGTACTTTAAACATTAATTTTTGAATGTTGTGAAAACTGATTAAATTAAAATACAAACCTAACGGATACAATAATGGTTGGTTAATTTGAAAAAATTATATTGAACAATGTGTAAAACAAGTTTGGCTTATTAAAAACAAGATAAAGGTGATGTCAAGGTTTAACTGAATAAAACAGTGATATAGATGTGAAAAATTATAATTATAAAATTATTTTTCATTGGTAAACTTAATAAACAAGACGAACTTATTTACAAGGCTTGAGTTCATGGTAATTCCTTAAAAGCATCGAATTTCAAGCTCAGTTAGTTAACATTTCATTAATGACAGCTCCCCATTAAGTTCTATTATATTCCTTAAGTAATATGGAACAAATTCACCCGCTTGGAGTTCTATAAACTTTGGCCAAGAGACAAGACTCACCTTTTCCGGCATTTAGCACTGTTGTTAATACTGTTACCTCAGCCTAACGGCTTTCCTCGCCTGACTTGACACTTTTCACCTGTCTGTCGCTCGTTCGATGACTGCGATGAGTTCGCCCTGTACAGTCGGCCCTCGTAAAGGTGCTCTAAGTGCTCAGTACAGAAGTGAGTAATCAAGTTTCCGAATAATTCTCGGGGGAGCTAGAGCTCGAGCTGGAGCTCATATGTGGGAAAGGAAAAGAAACGAAACGCAAGAGCTGGCGCAGAGATTTGTTTGTTTTTAATTAGTTTGGTCGCTGGTTTGGTCGTAACGGTTAATGCTCTTAATGACTCTCCCTCCATGTTATAATATTATGTTTTATTTTTATTCTATTCTCTGCTTCCTGCTTGTTCTTGTCACTGGGGTTTGTCGTCTCAAAATGAAATGCACTTTTAGTTCCGCAAATGCGGGAGGGGAGAGCTCTGCTCCACGCAGGTTGGTCGTCAAGTGGTTCTGAATAGTACTCCTCATATTACGAGAGCCTGTATATATAAAGTTTATAAAGTGGTCATGCTCCAGTAAGACCTAGGTAACTGGCGCCGTTAGAGCGATTACGATTCCGATTACGAAACTGCAAAAACGCTACACGGACAGAGATTCAGATTGGTCTTCACGCACACACTGAGTCTAGCATCTAGCATATTCATGTCTTGATAGCCATAAACAATTTAATTAATTTATTATACAATTAGCGGCAACGTTACTTTGTTGCAGCCATTCAACGCGTCTGTGCGTTTACACAGGAGATGGGATAAAAAGAGACTCATTAAAAGAAAGGTTTTTAAAGCGCCTTCTTTGATTTACTTGAAAAAAATTGTATATTTAAATAATTTCTACCATATTTAAAGTACAAAAGAGGTTGAGAAATGCACAAAACTAATGATTTATAAACAAACAATTAATACTCTGCTCCTTGACGTGTCCTTTCTATAAAGCGGAAATGGATTTTTAATGTGTAATTTGTTATCGATTAATATGGTTTTCCCATCTCCACTTCCTATATTCACAAAATCTTTTAGCCAGAGCTTACAGTACTGCCCGTTCTGTTTATATTTATATTAGTTATGAGATTTCTGATTGCCGCCTTTCTATCTTTGGTAAGGCAATGAAAGAAGATTGCATAAATTTGCACACAGATACTGGCATCAATTATGACATCTTAGCGGTATTCGAGACTCGTATAATGAGGCTGCCAATTGGCAATCACTTTCGAAAAATAAATAAATAATAAGAAATGCTTCCAACCTTTTGATGAGCGACGTCTGCATTGTCCGGATGATTCAATGAGCGGCGAGCTCTTCTAGTTTCCGATGCGTTTGGAATGGACACTTTCCATTTCACCGTCATTCCAAGATAGTCATCAATGGGAATTGACATCGATGCTGGGGCCTCACCTGTGAGCTCCTCCCCATTTACACCTGTCGCATTTCACTTTCTTCGGTGCGGCGGTGGCTATTATGATTGAAAGTGGCTGTGAATCTTAATCTGGCCGAAAATTGCTGAGCCCCCAGATATATCAGCGGAGACAATGGGTTAAACGTGCCAGCGGGTTAATGGCCGACTTCCGTTAGACGTTTCTGCAGATTGCTACCGATGACCAAGTGTCCAAGTGTCCAACTGTCTAAGATCAAATTCTCATCAATCATTCTTTGACGCTTTTTCGTCCAGCAATTTCACCGATAGAGAAAATCGGCTAATGCGAGAAATTTAATCAACTTATGCGTGGCCGGCCGGCGAAGTCTTAATACTTAATGCTTAAAAAATAAAAAAAAAAGTTAAAAACTCTACAATTGTGAGTGTGTGTTGTGCCTGTAATATTTTTGTTTTATTTCTGTATTTTTCGTTTACTTCTTTCACGCGGCGGCTTCGAGACGCAAGTCAATTTATTCTGTCTTTCTCCGCACACAAAACTTTACAGCCGCGGTGGAAATAATAGCACAAATAAATGTAAAATAAGGTTTAAGTTTAGTTTATTATAATATTAATAATTAATAATAATAGTTAATTAGCTAATCGCAAACACACTATCTTTCCATTGACGAATTCTAAAGTTCAAAGTGATTTTTATTTGGGTTAAAGTTGTTTGTTTAAATATATTTATTTGAAAATATATTAAAATGGTTCAGATTAAACCACATTATATTGTAATATATAATCGTAAATATAAACCTGTATTTCTCACGAAATTCAATTAACTTAAAACATAATCTGGGACATTTTTTCTATAATTTTTAAGAAAATTTAAGATACTATAGAAAATATAGTAACCTAAAAATACCATTAACTTTACCGTCATAGTAGGTACATACTTGGGAGACGCGCGCAAGTTGCCAGTTTTGGCTTTGGCCGTGCCCCCCCCCTCATCTCCCATTTCCATTCCTCCTCGTGCCATCATGGCTCCGCGCATGCGCATCTGGGTCAAAGCTGGTGGCTACGGCAGTGGCCACGATGACGACGGCAATGGTGATGGCTCCCCAAGCGTTCTAAGCATAGTCTTGGGTAGAGAGTGGAGGGCACCTGAATTCCCCTTTGGAGCCCAACCCAACCATTTCTACGCGTATATCTGCTGTGCATGTGTATGCCAGATCGCTAATTGCACGGGTTCTCTTCAATTTGCCTCTTTTTCTGCTAGTTTGAGCGCGTTTTTGGCGGTACATTTTTATTAGGCAAATGGGTTTCCGTTCCAATTCAATGGGAAGTGGCGGCAGCGGCGGCGATGATAGAGATTCCGTTAAGTTTATGTCGGTTACCGAGCCAGGAAAAGGCAATCATAGAACTATTATCAAAGATTGGTAGATGTTCGACATTCAAAGGAAAACAAATTTCTAACCTTTTGTATTTATTTTAAAACAATAATGCTGTTTTTCCAGTTATATTTTAGACTTTCTCCAGACCCTTTGCTGAACGCGTCATTAATCACAAATTTTGCGTAATCTTATCCATTAGCTTTGTGTTCGATTTCTGATGACCCAACAAAAACGAGGCTTTGCTTCCGAAGACCTGAATAACATGGCACAGCATCCCAATTAGTTTCTCTGTCTGGCCGCCACCGGTATCATCAAGACATTCCTAAAAATAACAGAACTTTTACTTTTGCGAGTTGAAAAAGCTCAGACTCGAGGCTGAAGAGACCCGAGACTTGAGACCTCTTGAAGCCATCGCTACAATCTTCTATTTTTACACACGTTTCTCCGCGTCTCTGAACTTTAATTTTGATATGAAGTATCATACATTGTGTGCGACTCTATAAACACAGCGATCTTACATGTGTATATGACGGCGGAACAAGCCATAACCCAGCCATCTCCATCTCCATCTGCAACTTCACCTCCATCTCCGTCACATCTCATCCTATTTCTGCTGGAGAACTGGTTTCTACCCACTCCATGCCATTGCCGGGCGGCCCATCTGCTGTGTACTTAAGCCATTCGTAGTGGTCGGGAGTGGGTTCTTCTTCCCAAGAGAAGAAGTGAAAATTCCAAATTTGTAGGGCTCAGGCCAGTGAGCGTATCAAAGTGTCGGGGAATTCTCTAATTAAGTTTTGGGTTTAATATCTCGAAGAGCTTTCGCTTTTTATGACTGGTCAGCGGAAAGAGGTCCAGTTTTCTTCTTACTTTTTTTGTGGGGGTTCAATTAATTATGAAACTTGTGAGTGATACCTTCATTCATGGAGAAGATGGTTGGTTTTGGGCTTTTATGGGCATAACAAATGTCTCGATATACTGGGAAAACTAAGTCATATAACGAAGAGATGGCTGCCTAGGGGAAGATGGGGTTTTCTCGGGAATATTTGAACTGTAAGAACTATAAAAACTATAAGAATTAGCTATAGTTAAAAAATAAAACAACTTACAAATCATAAAGAAATCTGGTCAATATATCTTTGAAATTTTTAAATTTTTACCTCTTCTGAGTAAGGCAAATAATTATAATCCTTTCTAAATTCCTATAATTTCTAATCTGTTTTGTTTTGATTAGAAAACGAAATAAAATATTTTGTTGTGGTGTAAAATCTCTTTGGAGGAGTTGGAAAATGCAAATCAAACCGGTTAACGGCCTGCATATCTCAAAGCTATTGTTTGCTGTTCTTTTTCCTCTTTTTCCTTTGGCGAAAAGTGAGAATTTTCGTTTGGCTAATGGGCTGCAAACAGGATTAGCCGGTTCTCCGGCATGCTGGCCCATTAGTGGACTTTTCACAGCCCGATCCCGATCCCAGTCCCAGTCTAAGAACGGATCACTCAGCGGAGTGGGCTCAAAAGAAAGCAAACTCTCTGTGTGCATGTGTCGCGTGGTCCAAAACGAAAGTGAAGCAGAACCCGCTAACAATGATCCCCCGAATATCTTTTCTTGATTTCAGAACCTGCAAACGGGGTTGGAGTTGAAGCTGAAGCTGAAGCTGTAACGGCACGGGCCCCGCAAGATGGACACCGTCTATGGGACCAAGAAGTACTTCCAAAGCTTGTCCGGCGTCAGTGATATATACAGGGCCCAGACATGTCGGCAAATGGTGAGTAATCCGCATCGTTTATCACTTGGAGGGTACAAAAGACCACAGACAGTTATACAATGACGATGAATCTGATTAGAGTCTCGAGTCGAGTCCCCGGGGAGTGAATAGAATTGAGGCCAAAATCTTTTTGTAAATAGAATTGTTACATCAACGCGAGTTGGGTTTTTGTTATCTCTTTTTTGTATGAGTTCTTGTAACAAAGAACGCAGCTTGCATATTTATTTATTCGTTTGCCTATTTGTTTGGGGCTTCCGAGAGCTCCGGGAACTCGGAGCTGTTTGCATTCCTCGTTCACAGAAAAAGAACACAGGTACGAGCGAGCAAACTAGCCGAGCAGCAGTTCGATCGCTCATTCGTTCTAAAAGGTGAATGACTTTCTCTGCCAGCGAAGAAAAAAGCGACCAAGAAGAGGCGGCTAGCGAAGAAAGAGCGGAAGAGAACGCAAACGCAAAAGAGTTGGCAAGACCTCTGGGGGTTTTCGGAAGAAAAAGAGGGGCCACAAGGGAAATGCCCTGCAGCTAACGAATGTTAAATGGTAATCAAGAAACAATCAAAACATTCCCACAGAAGCCCTTAGGAAGCGCCCTTGGCAAGTGCACTCTCCATAAGATAATTATAGGCAACGAATCAGCGGGACTTACTAATTAAAACTCTTGATTGCTTTCAAATTAAGTATTGAGTTTGGCTCCACTGAAGAAATTTAATTACTTGTCAATATAGTCAGCTTATTCCTATCAATGTCAATATCAATATCAAAAGACTTAGGCAACAAACTTGCTTATGACGGCTCCGTAAAGAAGATCAACGCGAACTAGTTGCAATATTATTACACTCATACAAATTTTTACTCAAAATCGCTCTAAAAAAGATATGCATGAGCTTTTGCATAAGTACGCTAATAAAAAGATTTTTTTTTAATTAAGATACACTTTAGTTAATGGTTATTAAATACAAACAGTAGAGTTGCTAAGTGCGAAATTTGGTGGTACAAATTTTAGGGCAATTCGCCATAGTTTCACATGTCAAAAATAGACTTGCAAAACAAGTGCAATTCGCCACCAAATTAAAAATAAAAATTTTAATATGTGTATAAAGGTTCTTGAGTTTTTTCGATGATTTTAATTAGTTCTGTACTGGAAGTTCCTTGGCCTCCACAAATTGTTTTAATTTAATTAAAGAAGAACCGGTAAACGATAATCACCTACCAGACAGCTGTGAGCCTGTGAACCTGTTGATGCTCGTTGGACTCTGACCAGGTGCAGTGACTCTGACTTTGTACTTTACTAATTAAATGCGTTTTCCCAGCAGCAGAACTAATGCTAATGAGATGCATTAACAAATCATGACAAGTTAGATAGTGAGATCTGCTCTGACATAACCCCTGGGAAAGCTGGCAAAGTTTTCGGGGGGAAGCTTGCGGTTCTCTGCCGCAAATCTCTGTAAATTGAGTTCAAAGTGAGGCCCGTTAGATGCTAACTTCCGTAATCTAGAACCTAGATTGGTGACTGGGGACCTAAGTAGCGAAAGAAAGTGCCAAAGGGTCGAGAATCGAGAAAGTTGTGAGACTTCCATTGGCTTGAGGCTAATTATCTAATTAGTGGCCATCGGGATCAGATCAATCAGATGCCAGACATACTCTGGCACACTTTGGAAACCCAGTTAACAACATCTGCCATTTTGCAGAGTGCGGACTACACATACCAGAACACCGTTGGCCGGAGGTCTCAGCTGGGGGCGTACTATCACATGAACAAGCAGCCCTCCTATACGAACGATCACAGTGTTAACAGTCAGTATGGATACAATACGTGGGGCATCTGGCGGGATGGCAGGAACATTGCCCCATCCACGTTCTCGGCCAAGACGCACACTCAGTACCCGAAGAATCGCTCCTTCTCCATCATCCTGACCACGGCCGCCTTTATAGTCCTGCTGGCCGTCATCTCCATTGCCGGCTTGGCCTTCTACTTTAGCTCCATCAAGACCAATCTGGAGGACCGTAAGAGAGAGCTTTGTAGTAAGATTTAAGATCGCTATTAACTAAATTTTCTTTTCCCAGCCATCATGGGTTTCGAGGGCTCTTTTCGCATTGCCAAGGGGGATCTCTTCTCCACGGGTCTCAAGTACAACCACACCACGACCTACAAACAGAAGATCGATTTCTATAAGCGTTTCGTGGAGCGTTCAATGATGGATAATGGCCTAACGCCGCTGCGCACCGATGTCTGGGGCTTCGGCGACGGTCCATTGATAAAGGTATCATTCCGGGTGTTCCTCGATGTCCGCAAGCTGCCGCAGTAAGCATAATCATATTCTTCTCTTTAATAGATTAAATATATCCAATATTTCTAGAAACATTCTGAGCGTTGAGGAGTACATTAAAGAGTCCTTGTTCCTGGAGACCTCCGCCACCAAGTCACTATATCGCTCATTGAGGCTAGACACCGAATCGGTGGAGATCAAGCGGATTATGGACGAGCAAGTGGTGCGGTCTGCAGCAATTCTTAAGGAAGCAGTAAGAAAAGAAATCTCTCTTATCGGGCTTCTTAATAATAAAAGCTTAATCTTTATCAGCAAACGGTGCCCACTAGTCAAACCCAACTTGAGAAGCGTCTGATGAAGAAAGGCAGCACACCGGCACCGGCGCCACTTCATCCAAAACCTCTGGGGGGCGCCAATTCGACGCCCAAGCCGAAAAATCCCCTGATGCGCACCCATGTCGCTGATGAGGAGCCCGACATCGATGTGGAGAATGCTCCGGTTATCCAGGGTTCCTTCGAAGGTTCCTTTGAAATAACCAAAACGGATGCAGACATTGCCCGCAAGAAGACGCCGCCAACTAGGGCCTATCAGACCAGCAGCAGCAGCGCCTCGCCGCCCAAGTCCATTGCAGTGACGCCTTACTCCTTGAGAGTTAAGCCCAAGAAGCCTGGTATTGAGAAGCTAACAACTGTGCTGCCTCAGCAGGTTCCGTCGGGAGGTAGTCCTTCGACAACCAGGGCAACCACTAAGGCCACAAAGGCAACTACTACCACTAGGAAAAGCACTACGAGTACGAGCACTTCTACAACATCGACGACGACAACAACGACTCCAAAGCCAACACCAAGTACTACAACTACGGAGGCAACCACTAGCTCCACTACCAGTTCTACTACTACTACTGCTCCTCCGCCGCCCAGCACCACTCGGACCACGACAACCACGTTCACCTATCCACCGGTGAGCACGCCCACTGCCAGTCCAATAGGATCTCTGCCCAAACTGGACGCCAATCTATTCACCACCTTCCCCATCTTGGATACACAACCCTGGAGACCGATGCATCGTGAAGTTCCAGAACTGTTGCCGGGTCCACCGCCAGCTTTTCCGACTAAAACCTTGCCAGGAGCTGCTGGAACCACGCCCACTCTCAATCACATACCCCAGCGAAGAATCGATGATTTCGAGTTGCCCTTCATCGGGGACAATCCCACGCCTCCCACTGCTGCCGTGGCTCCAGTAACCATCGATCCGTACAGTCTTGGCTTCCTGAATCCCGGAGTGCGTCTGCAAGAGCCCAAGCCCCTAAGTCCCGTGCAACAGCCTCAAGATCAGGACATGTTATTCTACCACAACTTTGGCAGTCCCGTTTTTATGCCTGGAACTGAGAATATTGAGCGGCTTGGGGGAGCTCTCGTGGAACCACATCCGCTGCCCGTACCCCTGATAGATGATGTGATTATTCCGCCGTTTAAGCCCATCGATGCCACGATAGGAACGGGTGAGAAGCTGCCCTTCAATCTGGACGCCAGCAATGAGAGATTTGAGCATCTGGGTGGCGGGGTCATAGCCAAGAAGCCACAGGACAAGCTGGAGAAGAAGGAGCCGCAGGAAAAGACAGAGAAGCCAGTCCTTAAGGAGCAGCAAGTCAAAACTGCCCAGGAACTTAACCAGGAAAAGGATCAGCAGTTGAAAAAGGAACAGCTTGAGACCACCACTAATTTACAAGAGAATTTCCCCACATCAACATCAAAGTCCCCCGTTATAAGCTCACCCAAGCCGACCAAATCTCCTTCCATGCCTTCACTAAAACCAACAGACAACTCGGTGCTGGCCGACACTATAGGCGAGTTCTTCATGGAGCTCCTAAATCTGCCCAAGGAGGACAATGCAACTGCCACTTCCAAGCCGACAGGGGATGTAATAGAGTCACGCATAGAGCCAGAGGAGGAAGAGGTGACGGTGAAGCCTGCCAAGCCGAACTTTATGAACCTGAAGGAGATCATTTTGCAAAGGAACACTGCCTCTTCCATTCTCTCCAACTCCAGCTTGGATCAGGACTCCACTACCCCAACAACCACGACAACAACCACGGAGGAGCCGAGGACCACGAAAAGGAATCGAGTGCGAACGACAAGCGAAAAGCCGACCATGATGGATGACTCCAACCTGTTTCCCTCGCACTCCAAATGGGAGTTTGTCAACAGTTCGTCGGCGCAGGGATACGGACACAACGGGAACATGAGAAAGGTCTTCAACCAGACGCTGCAGGCTTGGGTCTCAGAGGATATTGACAAGTCGGAGAACCTCACGCTGAACGATATCAAGACGAGGATTAACAATGCCAGCAATATCCAGGACATCTCGCTAATCTTTGACACGTTGGCCACCAAGCTGGGTATCACACCCAGCGTTCCAAATAAGTTCCCGCCCTTTTCGCAGAACAAACTGAAGCATTCGGGGCCCAAAGAGGAAGTAAAGAGACCCATATCTACCACAACAGTGGCTCCAAAACCCCTATTGCCGCTAGAGAGAGAACCGTTCATAAAGCCCATGTCCAGTTTCATAGAGGAAGGCTCCTCTGAGGTTCTGGGAGCCGCCATTCCAGTGGTCGGCGAGGCAGAGGTTGAGGTTATTGACCCAGTGAAGTATGAGGAGCTGCTCAAGATCTCGCAATTCGCTGCCAGCACGACGGAGCCGAGTGTGCACCGTCTGGTCACTCTGCTCCCGGTGAGATCGAACTCCGGAATCCGAACGTATAGGCCGCCCGCCGATGAGCAGGATACGTCGCGCAGTGCTCCCTCTGCCGTTCCAGTTCCAGTTCCCGCTCCCGCAACCTCTTCACGTCCCAGTGTTGGTCCCGGTAAGATCAGCTTACGGCGCAAGAGCAACCTCAACCAGAGCCGGAGATTCGGCCAGCCCCCTGCCGAGGCGGTTGTCAAGGGCGGCATTCAGGTGACCGTCAAGAAGTGACCACAGAGTCGGCCAAATAGCTCCACGGATGAGATTAACGGAGAGGGAGACACGTTCTACGATCTAGATCTAGATCTAGGTTAGCTTAGACCACTATATATGCTAGCTATAAGTAGGGAATATATAACTTAAGTTAGATCGATCGTGGAAATAACGAAATCTTGTTCGAAAATTGTTTCCCCGCGAAGGAAGTGAACAATTTTGGAATGACACTTCCTGTTATGCGACTGCCAGTCCTCCTCAGTATTTAAGATAAAACTCACGTCACATCATTATTATGTAAGTATCGAATCTACATATATATAGTCTGTATACGATCCTCCTATTTTTGAATATCATTTACTCTCCAGTTCATTGCGATTTTTATGTTAATGTTAGCTCTTTGGATGTGTAAGTCGAAGAGTACTCTTAGTACTTAGTAATTGTTTAAGCCCAATCTTTAAATAAATGTGAATAATTTATTAATTTTTGTACGGCTTTAATACTTAATTGGTTAAGTCCGTAAACCAACAAATAGTTATAAAAAAAAGTTAGGCTTCCAGGATTGCTTTAAAGTTCTAAATTACTTTTAAAGCAAGACATTTTGTAAAATTTGAATTATTTTTTGTTGCTAAATTTATTAAATATTTTAAATTTATTAAATAAAGTTTCCAGTACCTATTTTCTATAGACTTAAAATAATCGATGGAACTGACCATAGTCCCACTATCGATATTATGTGCCACCGATAGTTTTACATGCCTGGTCACACTAGCGCATTCTTGGAGGATTTTGGCGTTGTTGTTGTTCGGTGGTTGTGAATCAAAATAAGAATTAACAAGTGGCTCAATATTCGCTAAGACTAGAAAAAATCCCATATTGATAAGTGGAATTAAAACCGAAATTTTACCACACCTTTAGAGAGTACAAAGATGGGGTGTGCCGAGAGCAAAGACGGGGAAGGGGAGGCTGGAAATAGGCCTAAATACCGGTCCTGCACGGACACTTTCTGGCTGGCTTTTTACATTATTTTCTGGTTGTTTTTGGTAAGTTTCTAATCGGATTTTTCCTTATAAGCTATATATAGAGAGATTTGTATCGGGAAAAGTGAAAGTTAAGAGATCAATCTGCGCAATGCTTCTGTGTGTCTGCTGCTGCTCTTTGTGTCTCGGTGTGTGTGACCATTTTTTGCGCGCCGTTTACGAGGTGGAGGAGGTGGTGGCGACCGCGAGTTGTTACTTGATGAGACATTCGTGTCGTCATCGCCCCCGGTCATGAGTGGAATTGTTAATTCAGCTAATGAACGCGATGATTTAACATTCCGGCCTTTTCCCGGGGCTAGAACCTAGAGCCAAATCCATGTGGATTTTGAATCAATTATGGCTTGTTCCAGTGTCCTGTGGTGGACACACGCCACTCCCCAAACCCAGATATGCATGTCCATCCATTAAAGCGATTATACTAATAATGCCCGTAGACATGCCATGACAGCGGTGTGGGCGTTGGCCCAACCACACACTTAATTTCCCCTGAATTTAATTCCACTTTCAATTGATTAAAACTCCTCTTTTGCCTTGCAGATTGTGATAGCAATATTCTCGTTTTTTTACGGCAATCCCTTGCGTATCATCAATGGCTACGACTCCTTTGGCAACACCTGTGGCGTCAAGCACAACGAAAAGTTCCGGGACTTTCCACTGTCCGGCATGAACACCCTTGACAAGCCGCAGCTCCTTTACTTTGATGCGAAGGAGTTGAAGAATTCCCTGAAGATATGCGTCAAGACCTGCCCTGCCAAAACAATGACCACGGGCAGTGAATTGCTGGAATATTACACCAAGACGGGCACTCAGCTCTGCAAATACGATTACAATATGCAGCAACTCGCTACGGTTAGAGAGGACAAGAGCATCTTCAATTTCCTGGGCCCCTGTCCCAGCCTTCCTGTTCTCGAGAGGTGTGGCTGAGCTAATCTAGTTAAACATGGGATTTACCTATATTTTCTTTTCCAGCAACCCCATTCTGCATCGTTGTGTGCCTAAGGGAAGTGGCGAGAAGTTCCAGGACTTCTATGACATGCTCAACAACTGGGATGTGGCTCAGCAATTCATCGGGGATGTCTACTCTTCCTGGCATATTATTGCCATGGTGTGCGGCCTTGCCTTGCGTAACTACTGGCCTTAGTTATATATACAACTTTAATTAATTAATTGTTTTTTAGTTATCTCCATTGCTTTGGTGACCATGATGCACTGGCTGTCGCGTGTCGTATCCTGGATCATCTGCGTCTTGGTTATAGTGGCCAGCGTTGGACTTGCTGGTGCCCTGTGGTATGCCTACTATAACATTCGTTACAAGTCGGGTGTAAATGTCCAGTACACGCGACTGGAGGAGTTTGTGCGCAATCAGGATGCCGTCCTAGCCCTGGCAGTTTTGGCCACCATAACTATGGTGAGTTATAATTAAATTTTGTGCGATAATCTTATTTATTAATCACATGTTTGCAGATTATTCTCATTGTGATCATATACTTCTTAAAGAACAAGCTGGCCGGCTTGTCAGCTCTCTTCGAGGAAGCCGGCCAATGCATGATGAATCTCCCAGGTCTCCTGATCGCTCCGCTTCTAGCCTTCATCGTTTTAATAGCCTTTTTGAGCTTCTGGGTCGTGGTGGTCATATGTCTGGCCACAGCCAGCTCTCCTGGCGAGAGTCCCATAGCTCCCTTTGACAATTCAGCGGCACACCAGCAGCCGTTGCCCACAAATGCAGTGTTTCTGGCCAACAATACCAGTATTAACAATCAAAGGAGTAAGTATTAGTGGGTGGTTTTCAGATAAATTCACCAGAGGTTTATTTAATTTTGAAAAGGTCTCGCATTGAAATAATCTAAAGCATATATTTTTGTTTATTTATGATTCGATTTTGGTGAATAAGTAAGTGATATTTGTTAAGGACGCAGAATTTTGATCTTTTGTACATATTTCTGTGTTTCTTCATCACTCTTTTTTGGATCCAATTTGTACATACAATTTTTAATGGTTTTACTTAGACTTCTCAATTATTTCTTCAATTAAATAATAATATTTCTTTATGATAGCCAATTTACGCGTAGAGTATGCCGATGCCGGTGCTCTGCGCAGCATGTTCTGGATCTATGTGGTGGGTCTCATTTGGACAGTGGAGTTCATATTCGCCTGCCAGCAGTTCGCCCTGGCTGCAGCCGTTGCCTTCTGGTACTTTGGCAAGCCCACAACCACACCCACTATCTATGCCATTGGCAAGCTGATCAAATACCATCTGGGCACGGTGGCCAAGGGGTCGTTTGTGATCACCATTTTCAAAATTCCCCGCTTGATACTCACATACTTGTATGCCAAGTAAGTAACTTTTCTTGGGAATTAGTTTCCTTTGCTAATCGAGTAATTTTCATTCTGCAGACTAAAGAAGGGCGAGGACAAGGGCTCTGAGTGTGCGGCCTGCTGCTTAAAGTGCTGCATTTGTGGTTTCTGGCTGCTGGAGAAATTTATCCGCTTCCTTAACCACAACGCCTACACTGTGGTAGCCATCGAGTCCATTAACTTTTGCCCAGCCGCAGGCATTGTGAGTTCTTAAATCACAGTATATAAATGAAAACAGATTTAATATGTAATTGCCTTTTCAGGCTTGGAATGCCATGGCCACGAACGTTTTGCAAGTGGCCACCATTAACAGCGTCGGTGACTTCATCCTCTTTCTGGGAAAGGTTGTGGTGGCTGCCCTCTGCGGCCTGATTGGTATTATTATGCTCAAAGACATGCCCGGTCTGAATTTCTATATGGCGCCCGTTATCCTCATCATAATATTCTCCTTCTTTATTGCTCACATCATTCTATCGCTGTTTGAGGTATATTTAACCCTAATTAATGGCTCGAAAGGAAATTAATTAAATTCGTAACCCACAGATGGTGGTGGACACCCTCTTCCTATGCGTCTGCGAGGACAAGACTATCAATGGTCGCGCAGGACGTTGGGCACAGAGCAATCTGGCCAAGCTCGTGGGCGAAGAACCTCTACAGCCCGGCGAGGAGCCGCCCATTCAGGTCGTGGAGATGATGCCCATCAACAAACAGCCCTTCAGTATTACACGACTTCCCCCATCCGATCCTGAAGTGGCGCCTATGTCGCCCGAGTAGCTTCAACAGCCGATAGACCCGAAACTCAACGCACATCTCATTCTAGGATGATAATATTTATATATATGTATAAACTCCGTCGCGACGTACAAAAAGCAGACCAGTAATACCTTGTAATCTTGTCTATATTGATATTCAAACTTAGGATGCACAGTTTGTAAAAGTATTTATAAAGTTTGTAATCGTTTTTTGTATCTTAATGTATTCTAAACCTTTTTAAAACGCTTCGCAGCCTTTGCCTTCTTCTGTTCGATCACCTCTTTAACGGCCTTCAGTTGCTTTTCCTTAATCTTCTTGGTCAGCGCCGCCTTGGGTGTTTTCGTGGCACTGTCTTCCTTCTTCTTCTTGGCTATCGCAGCCAGAATCTTCGCGGTCTCGATGGGATCATCGTCCTCGAAAATTTCCTGGTTTTCGACACCTTCGTAGGCCTGCACAGGTCGCGTGGCTTCGTGCTTCACCTTCTGCTCCACTCGGTTCACGTACTTGTCCTTGGCTGCCTTCTTGAGGGTCTGTCGCTGCTTGGCGGGACTCACATATTCCGGGTTCTCCCAGATGGTCTTGCCTGTGAACGAGCCGTCGAATATTTTCACGGGATTCATTACGTAGCGCGGACCCACTTCGGAGAGGCCACCATCCTCTGAGAGAATTTGATAGTTTCTGAACCAGATGCGGTTATCCAGGTAGGTGAAGGTGAAAACGTGGTCGACGAAGGGCTGGCTCTTAGGGTGATGGTTGGGCACCGAGTAGGTCTGTACGAACAGCTCCTTGAGCAGCTTCAAGTGCGGCAGCTCGTCGAACTTGGAGTCAAAGGAGAGAAGGGGACGGGCGCCGCGCAGGCAATTGCCCGTCATCTTCAGCTCGGCCATTGTGTGAATGTTCTCGATCAGAAACTTGGCCGACGGCCCGGTGGCTCCAGATGTGTTTGACACCCACATATACAGATCCCGCTTTCGCCGGCCCTCGAAGAGCATGGCCTTGTTACAGTGCTTCATTTCGCACATTTCATTGATCACCGACAGCGTCTTAGAGCGCTCCATCTTGGACTCGGGGCGGTGGTGTGGCATAAGGGTTTTTATGTCCCGCATGAGATGTCTGTCCCTATGGCTAATGCCGCGGGCGGCAAACACTAGAACGCGCTGTTTGTTCACCCATTTCTCCTACAATACAAAATACAGAGCTTCAGTACGGGAACCATTGATTTCACATCTTAAAACTTACCTTCTTTGGCACTGCCTCGTCGGAGGATCTCTGCGCAGGCAACGGAGGGTTCTCATCGAGCGGCACAATCTCCAGCTGCTGAACCTTCTGTTTCTTTTGGAATTTGCGGCCCATTGACTTCAGTTAATTATTTAAAACTACTTCGAAAGAATTTCAGGCGAAACAACGTGTTTTCAAATGAAAACAACCAGGGATGGACCGTAAAACTCAACCAGGGTGTCAACAGCACGTGCAAGGCAGAAATCTTATGCGATAGCACTCTTCAGCCCTACTACAAATATTTTCAATGCGATAGTATTTAAATTTATAATTCAGATGTATTTTTGTATTACATAAAAATCCTTATACTACTTATACTATAAGTGTGACGCTAAGTTTTTTATTTAATTAGTCCTCTTCGTCTTCTAGTCCTGGTTCAGGACACAATCGACATCTACTCTCGTTCAGGCCATTATTTACGCAGTTCTCTCCCACGCACTCGCAACAACCATCATGGAACCATCTATAGCTAGTGGCTCCTGCCTTGAGGCAGGTTTGTCGGCATCTGTTCCAGGATGTGCATTGGTCGATATATAAAACGGTGCAGTTCAGTTGGTCATCGACTGAAGTTGTTACTACGCTCCAATGGCAGGTGTATCCATCACTTGGCGATGAAGCCATGGCGCGAAACAGCGCGGATACTCCTTCGAAATCCTCGGTATGCGATTTCTTTTGTAGTTCTGCCAAGCTAGCAAAAACTATTTGCAGCAATGATAGGGTAAATAAGACTTTCACCAGTAAATGCATGTTGAACAGCCAATTGTTACTGAACTATTTTGAGCCGTGGGCAGATGGTTTTAAGTTGTACAGGTAGAACATAAGTTGAAACAGGTAGCCGAAATTCACACAGATGCCTGCAAAAGGTTCTGGGGATTTCCAAGATTGGGAGATATCCTTTTTATGGTCTTCTAATTTCTTTCAGAAAGATATAAGCCGTTTGTGCAGTGTGGCCAGATGCAAATAAGAAAATGAATCTAAAGTAGAGAGTTCTTAATTCTTATCGTTCCACCTGCCTTTCTCAGGTTTTCCTTCAAATTAGCAATCGTTTATGTGGAAAACTTGTTTACATTCGGTTTCTAAGTTTCTACAAAGATAAATTACAGAAAGCCGGATCAAGGGCGAAGAACAAGAACATCACGGCTTTGTCATTTTTGCGGCAGCCCAATACGTCCTACAGTTTTTATGTATACGTTGCCCCGCAAAGCGTCGAACGAAAAAAAATAATTTGCAAAAAAGAGATAGTGCTGAAAATTGTCAACCGCAAACATAGAGAAGATAAGCAGAAAAATCATGTCGGACTATCGCTCCCAATCTCGAGGCGGGGGACGTGGCGGCCAGGAGTACTCCAACGACGACGATCCGCCGATGTCCCGCCTGTTCATAATCTGCAACAAAAGCCACACAGAGGAGGACTTCCGCGAGGCGTTTTCGCCGTATGGCGAGATCGAGGACATCTGGGTGGTGAAGGACAAACACACCCAGGAGAACAAGGGCATCGCCTACGTCAAGTTCTCCAAGACATCCGATGCGGCCAAGGCTCAGGAGGAGATGAACGGCAAGACAATTGGCAAGATGGACAGAACGCTCAAGGTTCTGGTGGCGGCGAAGTAGGTTACAATCTCGCTTGCCACTCTGGCACACGGTCTTATTCGTTTTTCTATTTTTTAAAGTCGCAACCAGGGCTCAAATAAGTCTGAGAACGAGCAGGAGAAGTACGTGAGACTGTTCATTGTAATCCCCAAGACGGCCACCGAGGACGACATTCGCGACGAGTTCGCTCAGTGGGGGGAAGTGGAGTCGGTAACCATTGTCAAGGAGAAGAACAACGGCAACCCCAAGGGCTTCGGCTACGTTCGCTTTACCAAGTACGTATCGTGTCGGATGGCAGCATGCATAAGCAGCGATCGGAATGTGACTAATGCGAGAAATAAATCTTATTTGCAGATTCTACTACGCTGCCGTGGCCTTTGAGAGCTGCTCGGCCAAGTACAAGGCTGTGTTCGCCGAGCCCAAGGGCTCTACACGCACCCAGCGGGATCAGTACGGTCGTCCCGCCGACGACAATCCCCTCTACAGCGGATCCGGACGCGGCGGAAGCTCCAGCTTCAATGGAGGCGCCGGCAGCGGTGGAGGGGGCGGCAGCGGAGGCAACAGCTTCAACAACGACTGGAATGTGTCGGTCAACAATGACATGTCGGCATTTTTGCGAATGCAGAATGTGCCAGTGGCCCAGCCGTCGTGCCTTGAGGTGACTGTGAGCAATTGCGTTAACCAGGACCAACTGTGGCGTCTCTTCGACATAATTCCCGGCCTCGACTATTGTCAAATAATGCGAGAACGTAAATATAATGTAATATGAACCTATATTAAAAGGTTCTAACGGCTGCATTCCCAACAGATGGTCCACGCACCAACGAGGCTCTTGTTGTCTACGATAATCCAGAAGCAGCGATATATGCCAAGTAAGATTAACCATTGATCCATTCGCTTTGACAGCAATAACATTATATTTTTGTAGGGACAAACTTCATGGACTGGAATACCCAATGGGCGAACGCATCATTGTAAAAGTGAACGGCATGAGCTCGGCTCGGATGGACACCTCCTTTATAGACAGTACGCATTTAGTGCCATCAAGATCGTGCTCCTTTAACTTTGTTTAAAGGCATTAGAAATGATTATCTTTAATTTCGATGTTTGTCTATTTCAGAACGTACAAAAAAGGATGCTATCTGCAATGTGCCTTTGCCTCCCACACAGCCTCTGGCCTCCCCCGATGAACAGGTGGCTCAGCGGCTGTTTATCGTTCTTTCAGCTGTAGGCTTACACTCTGTGCCGCGTGCAATCGGCATTAGTAATAAACGCTGTTTTCTTAATTTCAGAATTTGCCGCACTCGATCTTAAAGAACATATTCTCCTGCTGGAGGGGCCTTATTGACGTCTACCTGCTGCCCAACAAGAACTGCGGTTACGTCAAATACTCGGAAAGCGAGAGCGCCCAAGAGGCCATACACGTGCTGAACGGAGCAGAGATTTGTGGCACTAAAATAAAGGTAGGAGCTTTCCGTTGCCAGCTACGGAGAAGGATCCTTATCACGTAGTTCTATTTCAGGTAATGGAGGCGGAGGAGCGCAGTGGATCTGATGGCGACGACGGAGGACGCAAGCGGCTAAGGCGGAACTGAGTGGTAAGTGCAAAAGTCCTAATGCTAACACCCGAATTCATATTAATGTAGCCATAGTTGGAAAGAGTATGTATGTGCCGTGGTCCGAGGTAAGTAGTTGTGTAAATTCAAAAAAACCGAACCCATTTAACAATTTTAAATACGACTCATTCGCCAAAAGACAGTTCGTTCTGCCAGAGATTAGTAGTACTTACCCCGAGCACAGTGGACCACGACCACCGACCGCCAACAGAGCGAACATAATAAGCCAAAGCATTTTTATCTTTCTATCTCCACAGACCCACTGACAACAACAAAGAACTAACAGAGAACGCAAAGAACGAGTACGAAACTAACTTGAGAGAACAAACAGTCCGATTAAACAGTTAAACTGACCGCAACAGCAACTAAACCAAACAACAACCACCCAAAACACTCAAAACGGAATGCCACAAAAACTGCGCTGACTGGACGCCGGAGAACGAAGAACGCAACGGAGACAGGAGACCGGAAACGGAAACGGAGACCGGTGACCAGCGACCAGCGACCGGAGAACAATAGCCACGAATTCGCCACGTACACCCGTAACCGTACTCGTACCATTGACTTACTCAAGTGGGCTCGTAACAAGACCCCTCTTCCTGACCTTTAAACGTAGCCAACGAAACCGCAATGCTTGCTCTATGACGTACTCATATTTATAGCAAAACCGATTAAATATAGGGGAACTTAAATCGTTCCTTACTAACGTATTCCGACAAGACCCAGCTAAGCAATGAATTTCATGTGTAATAAGTGTCTCAAAAATAACCTCACGAACTAGCCGTGCATACATGAAAAGCATATATTTTTACATATATGTAATATAATATTTAAAAGATACTTTATCTTGTAAGCTAAAATTGATATATACAAACATAATATATATAACTGAAATGGTTGAAAGCCCAAATATATGAATGAAATCTTCAAAATGTATGATTTGGTTTTATTTAAAAAATGGGAGGTGGTACGGTATGTTATATACGGGTTTACTTTCTTAAAGCGGTCTTTGGTCCATGAATTTAACCTTCTTCAATATTTCAGGTTTTCCTAAGGGCACAAAATGCCCAGAGTCATATATATTAAGATTCGCAATTAATAATAATAATGATAAAATATTGAAGAAACATATTTAAAATATGTTTGCCAATTTTTAAAAATTGTGAATAAATAAATTATCACATTTTTTTTTAGAATTATTAATTCCGTAAGCAAATAAAAACGAACATAGAAAATCGTTCTTAATTATAATTAATTTGATTAATTTTGACTTAGTTATGATTCTTTTAAACTTTGATTGTCAAAAAATGAAGAATGCGAATATTTAAGGTGAAATGCCCCAAGTCGTCATTAAATTCATCAATTAAAATTACAATGTAAAAACGAGACTCACAACAAAAACAATCGATATTAACCACCGGAGCCACAAAATGGACTTCACGATAGTGTTATCGACACATTCACATCTCATGTGCACAGCTGAGCTGGATTTTGTTTAGATTCAGCAATTTTTTGTTATTAGGACACTGAGATTCCCTTTTCTTAGAAGGAAGAAAATAAAGCTCCAGAAAAATGGATCCAGCACTGCTTCGCGAACGCGAGGCCTTCAAAAAACGGGCAATGGCCACGCCCACGTGAGTTCCAATCACATTTCCCTTTGGTAAAGATAGATTGAATCCCATAAATACCCTGATAATCCTTTCGAAACAGCGTTGAGAAGAAGACCAAGACTGAACGCCCACCACCACCGCCATCCAGCGATGACTCCAAGCGAAAGATGCGCCCGCCCACGGCGCCCAAGCTGGATGCCACAACGTGAGTTTGAAATGCGCACTTTGCAAGGTTTGGATCTTGGAAACACCATGTGGAGCACTTGCATTCCATTCGCAGGTACAAGACCATGTCAGGCAGCTCGCAGTACCGCTTCGGAGTGTTGGCCAAGATCGTAAAATTTATGCGCACCCGTCATCAGGACGGTGACGATCACCCACTGACCATTGAGGAGATTTTAGACGAAACCAACCAATTGGATATTGGGCAATCCGTAAAGAATGTAAGTTACTATGCAGACAATTCTCCTCTTTCTACTATATGTGCAATAATTTCCAGTGGCTATCTGGCGAGGCTCTGAACAATAATCCCAAGATAGAGGCCAGTCCCTGTGGCACAAAGTTCAGTTTCAAGCCCGTCTACAAGATCAAGGATGGCAAAGCCTTGATGCGGCTGCTCAAGCAGCACGATCTAAAGGGTCTGGGTGGAATCCTGCTTGAAGATGTCCAAGAATCTCTCCCGCACTGCGAAAAGGTTTTGAAAAACCGAGCCACCGAAATATTGTTCATTATCCGACCAATTGATAAAAAGAAGATATTGTTCTACAACGACAGGACGGCTAACTTTTCGGTGAGCCTTTCTTAATATTAGTTGAATATTATTTTTAGAACCTTTCTTAGAGAAATGAGGTATCAGAATCTGCTCATACAGAAACCGAGCTCTTGGTATAAATACATAAGATACACATTGTTTTAGACGATCTACACAAAATACTGATACTAGAAAACAAAATTATTTTATTTCAGGTGGACGATGAATTTCAGAAGCTGTGGCGCTCGGCCACCGTCGATGCCATGGACGATGCCAAAATCGACGAGTACCTCGAAAAGCAGGGTATTCGCTCCATGCAAGATCATGGCCTCAAGAAACCAGTTCCTAAGCGCAAGAAGGCGGCCAACAAGAAGCGCCAGTTCAAGAAGCCCCGAGACAACGAGCATTTGGCCGATGTTCTGGAGACCTACGAAGACAACACACTAACGCTGAAGGGTGTAAATCCCACGTAGAAGTAGAGTACGCTAAGATTAGACAATAAAAATAACTCTCAATGGGGAATAAGTACATTTGAAGTTTTGCATTATAAATTTTCTTCACTACTATTCCGATGAAGATTTATGAAACCTGATAGCCGCCTGGCAGTGGCTTTGAACTTTAAAAATACAGCGCCAGGAACACTGGCGAAGATAATTAAAAAGCAAAACTGTGTAATCTTGTCTTGACACTCACAGCAGCAGAGACTGGTGCGTGTGTGAGTTGTACTGGCCGGCAATCGATGCTGGTGGGCGCAGCTGGTGATAAAATTGGCAGCCGAGGGAAGCCATAGCCTCAGTTTTCATTGAACAGCCCCCAGGTCCAGTCCAGTCAGCAGTTGCAATTGATTTACAAGTACGCGCGGCTTTGGAATAATAACCTAAAATTCACATAACAGGCTTTCGGTTTGATTTTGAGGCGAATTAGGTCATCCTTGTTTGGGGGTTGTTCGCTGTAGGCCACGGAATATTGTTAAATATTGGGAAAGAAAAACTATTAAATGCTTTTTCCAGTGCAATAACATTGCTTAAGTTATTTGTGTACCGATAAGGAATGAATCAGGCCGGATGCAATAAATTTCAATTTAAAAATTTCTTGCGTATTATATTTATATATTATAAGGAAAGAGTATTCATGTGTAGACTTTCCCAAAATCCATTCCTTTGTTTACTCTGCTCGCTGGTTTTCTGGCACGGACAATGAGCTCTCTGGCTCAGAGACGGTGCAAAAACTTGTTTTGAAATAACCAATTTGTTTAATTTAAATTCCCGTAGCGTTCACCGCAGTTGGCTCTGAGAGTTTCTGCATTGAGGTTGGTATAATGAAGCGGAGCGCACTAGGAGCAACGCTGCTCCTGGCCCTTGTGGCCCCACTATTTGCCCACAGTTCAGAGTAAGTGGAGATTTTATTGGCTATATACATATATGCCTAACTTACTGACTTTCTCTTTGTTCTGCTGCTCGCTCGTTCCTCACCTCCAGCAACTTGGTGGTTTACGGCTACCAGTGCCGGAAAGGTCTCTGCCAGAAGGTGGAGCTCAGCGAGGACAACTTCGCCCAGGCGATAAGCCTGCCCGTGTGCCGGCTCTTCTGCGGCAGCACCATCGGCACCGTTTGGCCCAAGCCAACGGGTGCCGTGCGTCTGGACTCTCTGATGCGCCAGGTGGACATTTCGTTTATCGACTTCAATTTTAATGGCACCATCGCCCGTAAGGAGAAGCTTTGGAAGGCGGCCGAGAACCGCTGGATGGACTTGCTGGACGCCAAGATCCCCGACCGCAAGATCCTTGCCAGGGGTGGCTATCGTATGTCCGTCAACATCAATACCCCCGACGACGGGGCTCCAGCCAAGCTCACTCTGGAAACCGATGAGAGTTACGCCTTGGACATCGACACGGATGTGTCGGGTCATGTGCTGGCCAACATCACGGCAGCTAATTTCTTTGGTGCCCGCAACGGCCTTGAGACCCTGGCCCAGTTGATCGTCTACGATGATATTAGACGCGAGGTCCAGGTGACCGCCAACGCCTCCATCACTGACTCGCCGGTGTACAAGTGGCGTGGATTGCTCCTGGACACTTCCCGCAACTACTACTCGGTAAAGTCGATCAAGAGAACGTTAGGTAAGTCTGGGCGTAGTTACTCATTCCCAAAAGCTCAATCTCCTTTTACAATCCACAGAGGGCATGGCCCTGGTCAAGCTGAACACTTTTCACTGGCACATCACGGATTCCCACAGCTTCCCCCTGGAGGTTAGCAAGCGCCCGGAGCTTCACAAGCTGGGCGCCTACTCGCAGCGTCAAATATACAGCCGCCGAGACGTGGCCGAGGTTGTGGAATATGGAAGAGTGCGTGGCGTGCGCGTGATGCCAGAGTTCGATGCACCAGCTCATGTGGGCGAGGGATGGCAGCACAAGAACATGACCGCCTGCTTCAACGCCCAGCCTTGGAAGGATTTCTGTGTGGAGCCGCCGTGTGGACAGTTGGATCCCACCGTAGAGGATATGTATAATGTCCTGGAAGACATCTACGAAACTATGTTTGGCCAGTTCAACCCTGACGTGTTCCATATGGGCGGCGACGAGGTGTCCACCAGCTGCTGGAACAGCAGCCGCACCATCCAGACGTGGATGAAGAATCAGGGTTGGGGCCTGGAGACCGCCGACTTTATGCGCCTGTGGGGCCACTTCCAGACGAACGCGCTCAGCCGTGTGGACAAGGTAGCCAATGGTACCCACACGCCCATCATCTTGTGGACCAGTGGCCTGACCGAGGAGCCCTTCATCGACGAGTATTTGAACCCGGAGCGCTACATTATTCAGATCTGGACGACCGGCGTTGATCCTAAGGTGAAGAAGATCCTGGAGCGGGGCTACAAGGTGATCGTGTCCAACTACGATGCTCTGTACTTGGACTGCGGCGGCGCCGGCTGGGTGACTGACGGCAACAACTGGTGCTCCCCCTACATCGGCTGGCAGAAGGTGTATGATAACAGTCTGAGGACTATTGCCGGCGACTACGAACACCACGTCCTGGGCGCAGAAGGAGCTATTTGGTCGGAGCAGATCGACGAGCACACGCTGGACAATCGCTTCTGGCCGAGGGCTAGTGCACTGGCCGAACGCCTGTGGTCGGACCCCGTGCAGGGCTGGCGGGACGCCGAGGCGCGTCTGCTTCTGCACCGCGAGCGGCTGGTAGAGAACGGTCTGGCCGCGGAGGCGATGCAGCCGCAGTGGTGCCTGCAGAACGAGCGCGAGTGTCCCATTGACGCGTACGATGCACAAGCGGCTTGATCCGCGATTATTAAGTCTTCCCCGATGATAATGGTCGCTATTCTTGTAGTTGTAGTCTAGGTGGCGGCGGCGGGCGGCTTTGGGTGATCGTCCTGCTCTTCCAACTACACACAGCTCTCTCCGCCTGAAATAAATCAGATCCAAGGCTCGAAAGTGACCTTACGCAAGTGACTTGTCGTTTATTATCGTTTAGCATAAATGAGATTATTGGCCCTGTTGTGCCCAACTCCGTTCCGATCTGATTTGGCGGACGTGGAAGCGATGAAGCTTGTTCATTTCTAAATTAGTCAGAGTAAAATGTTTAAAGCCGTAGAATTTCTATGCTAGAATTATGGAACATTAAAATTGCATCGAATCCGGTCGGAAACAGAGTTGAACGAGTCATGCCTTCGTATGGGGTTAGGCGGGACTGCCTCCGGCACAGAACTCCGCGGACTCTGATTATGTACGTATGAGTCTAAATACTAAAAGCATCGTTCCCTTGGTGCACGGAATTGAAAGGAAACCCAAGCCCTCCTACTCGTTCCACATCTCCTCATTCCGTCCGAACTTGTAGACCAGGCTGGCAAACAGAATAAAAACGTTCTGCAGCAGCAGGGCGACGCCGAACCAGCTCTCCTTTTTCTCTGTTGAGGTATTAGAGCGTTATTTGAAGGTAAAGGTAAAAGGGAACTGTCTTACCATTGTTGATAAAGTCATCGATCATCACCCAGACGGCGGCTATGATGGAGGCAAAGCCCATGACGAAGCCCACTAGTAGCCAAATCTTAGCTATCCTGGCGCCTGACTCCGATGAGTTCTCTTCCGAAATCTACGCGCAGGGCACAGAAACAAACAAAAGGAGTGAGTCATTTTTCCCGCAATCTACTACGGGTTCCTCTGGCTTACATGCTCCCCCTTGACGGCATTCACCATGCAGAAGCTGATGGTGCCGAATATCCCGATGAACACATGTCCTGTGGTTATCTGGTGCTTGCCGTCAATAGACATGGCATCGATTAGGATCCACCATCCTGCGAAAAACTGAGGAGGCAAAAAAAAAGTTGCAATGTCAGAGAGATGAACACTGTGCGGCTCGTCGGCCCCTTCTCACCAGTATACCAGCTATGAGGGAGGAGTTCTTGTTCCTAGCGGATTCAGACGTAAAGTAGGTCCTGACATTATCCAATAGGCCCATTGTTTAGCTTTTAAAACGTAATTTAATTTATTCTGATAAGTTTCTTGTTTTGACGCCCAGGGTTGCCGTTGTGTACCGCACAATAGTGGTGTGAGAATACCATAGCGCACTTATATCGATATTTCGATAGATAACTATAGGTGGGCGTGATGAGTATTGTGTGATGTAAGATAAATATGTAATGTAATGTAATGCCTTTTACCAATAAATATAACGATTTTGTTTGCATTTTTAAAAACTAGTTCGAAATTTTCGAGTTATTTTTTATAATTTCTCGTGCCGTGATGTAAAATTTACGGAGTGCATGCGGAAGTAAAACCTTGCGCGCCCATCCCTAGATTTATAACATATAATGACAACCCTAGTCAGGGCCAATTAATTTTCACTTGAATTCCAGTAGTGCTATTGCGTACAATCCCGCAATTCCTTGTTATTTAACACCAGATCGCAGCGACACGAGTGTGTGCGTGTGGTCACTGATTAGCAAGAGATCTAGGAGTCCCCTCGCCGCCATGCTAGTCATAAATACCTGCAGGAACGTCTCCAGGCTGGCACTTCGCAGCCTCAACCTGCGATCGCCGATCGTCCACCGCACTTTCTCGGCGGGTCTGGCCCTGAAGCAGAAAGATGTGTGAGTTTTTAATGGACCAATACGTTGCACCGAGGGCGTAAACAACATAAACATTGATCAATCGTTGCTTACAGTGTTAACGTAACCTTTGTGCGAGCCAACGGAGACCGGTTAAAGGCGTCGGGCAAGGTGGGCGACTCCCTGCTGGACGTGGTGGTCAACAACAGCGTGGATCTGGATGGATTCGGTGCCTGTGAGGGCACCCTGACCTGTTCCACCTGCCATTTGATTTTCAAGACAAACGACTACGAGAAACTGCCTGACAAGCCCGGCGACGAGGAGCTGGACATGCTGGACTTGGCCTACGAACTGACGGATACCTCGCGCCTTGGCTGCCAGATAACGTTATCCAAGGACATGGATGGTCTGGAGGTACATGTGCCCTCTACCATAAACGATGCCCGCGCCGCGTAAACGGAAACCTTTGTTATCTATTGTTGCAATTTTGAGTGCTAATTCGCTTTAGTTTAGTCTATATAATTGAGTGAAATCGTATGTATTGTCCCAGGGACACCGAGGCTCAGGCGACTATTATAGATGCGCGTGCATAAATTCGAATTCAGAGGCGGTTTGTGCACGCAGTTGTTTTTTAAAGTGTTTAAGCTCAAAGGTATCTACATATCTAGATGAATATGTAAATATGTGTGTTTGCTAATAAATTTACATGTATTTTCCTAGATTTCTGAAATGTTGAGATGTCTGCATTGGATATGCACATAGGTATGAAACGAATTCAGTTCATGCTTTGATTCCGTGGTAGACACATCTGTATAAAACGGTCTACGTACAGTACGCTTTCGCTTTTGTGTTTCGCAAGCATTTAATAAACCTAGCAAGATCGGGGGAACCTCTTCCCCCGTGTTTTTGTCTAGGTCGCCTGATAATGTTTTGAAACTGCTGCTCGCCTAATGATAAGACCAGTTTTTCTCGCAGTCAGAATGATGTTGCACATTTTTTACGCAAACCCAACCATGAGTGGCCAGCATTTATTTAATATTTTACTCGGCTTCAGCCCAAACATAGGGTAATAATCATTTGTCAGCATTTTATTGAACGCTTGTTTGAAGCACAGAGATTTCTCAGGTTAATCGCTAACATCGTTGGGCATAATCACTACTTCCAACACACTAGTTCTATATTTAGTGAATTTTTGCACAGAGTCACCCAGTGCCAAAACAAAGGCTGTTATCAAAAGCTCCCCGAACCAAACATTTCATCACATTGATAAAGTTTGCATTGGCTTTGTTTGCTGTTTATTATCGGGGACGATAAGGAAAAAACAAAGTGCTTAATAAAAGTAAACTTTTTATTATTTCGCAGCTATCAAATAAAGTAATAAATAAATAATTTAATATATACATTTGCTATATTAACTTATTGTAAACGATTTTCTGCTTTTCCATGTTTACCGCTCCATCCTTTACTTCGATATTAACTTGCATATGTAACATATCTGTCCGATATCAGATAGCATTGTAGTTATAACTGAAACTTAACAATTCTGACAATTTAATTATCCGCTCCGTCCTAAAACTAGGGAGGCATTTAGTGGATAGACACAGGGCTTAGTTGGGAAAGGAGGAAACCATTTTTGGGGATAGGGGAAAAATAAATAACCGAAGAATAAATAGTCAAGATAGAGGTGATGATAGGGGCGTTGGGTGATCCTCTCGCGAGGATTGCGCCGATGCGTGATGGGTGCTAGGTGTGTGTGTTGGTTGCTGAGTTTCTGAAGTGCACATAAAACTGATTTGGTTTTCTGTTCACGCCGATCGTCGTCGCTGATGCTGATGGTGATGATGCTTCCCAGATCCCTGATCCCGATTCCAGATTAGTTCACATAGGCCATGCCCGCTCCCTTGCGGTCAAAGTGGCGCACGCGCACGAACAGGAAGGCGGCGACTAGAGAGGCCACGGCCAGGACGAGTAGGAGCATCACCAGACCGCCGACAAAGCTCGGCACCGACATACAGATGGTCTCCGCATCCGCGGTGCGGGCCGACTGGATTACCACCGTCTCGTTGCTGGCATTGCTGTTCAGCGCAAAGTTTACGTCGCCGGGTGCCACCACCTGGATGATCCGGCTGGTGTTCACGTCCGTCATCTCCTGCGCGTTGCGCTTGTAGATTCTCTGCGGCTTCATTACGATGTCAATGGTGTCGCGGCGCCTTCGCACGCCCCGCAGATCGTCCAGTCCCTCGACCGACCTTGGGCGTCCGCCCAACGAGACCAGGTTACCGCCAGCACTCAGGTCATCCTTGCGCTTCACCGTGCTGTACTGGCCGCCCTGTCCCGGCAGTGGTGGTGGCGGCAGTCCAAGCTCGTTGCTGCCCGTTGGCTGCGCTCCCTGCGGCGACTGGGAGCTGGCGGGTCCGGAGGGTGATGCTGAGTCCGCAGTGGGGACGGCAGCCGAGGTCTGGGCCTGTGGCGAGGGCACCACATCCGGCTGGTTCTCCGAGTAAGCGCCAGTGGCATCCGAAGCAGGGTGACGTGGATCAGGATAGGCAGCAGGTGGCAGGACTCCTGGACCGCCCAGGGCAAAGTCATTCCTTTCGTAAGCCTCCGGAGGTCCATACTCCTCGGAAAGACCGTTGGCTCCAATCTGGGGCAGGCCGTACTCGCCGCCCGGCAGACCGGGACCGCACTTGGGCTCAGGGCAGTTGTAGCGACAGACCTGGATCACGCACTGGAAGTGGACGTTCATGGAGTCGGGGAACTTGAAGGCCTGGAAGTAGGCGAAGCTGACCACAGAGGCGGACGGTCCAAAGTTCTTGATCTTCTGGAATTTGCTCATGATCTTGGGACGGACGACGCAGCCGTTCTGGTCCACCAGCTGGATGGGAGCCCGCTTGCCGTCATGGGCCACACAGTTGCGCACCAGCATATCGAACTTGTTCTCGTCGTCCTTAATAGCCAACACCATGGTCATTGTCTGTCCGATCTTTACGATGCCAGAAACCTCAGAGGCCCAGGGTCCCTTGCCCACTTGGATCTGCATCCAGCACTGGAGATTGTCGCCCAGGAAGTTCGCGGTAACGGCATGCAGCATGTCCACCTGGAAGGGCCTGAAGGTCACAGCCTTCTCGTAGAAGTCGTACCAAGTGCAGCGCAGCTTGCGGGCCTGATCCCACACCTCCTGCACATAGGGATCGTACTGGATGATGATCGTGTTCTCAACATAGCTGCCCGACGGCGTTGGCGCTCCGTATCCGGCCGCATTGTGGTTGGCCGAGCTGGTCATGCCGCAGCTATTCAGGAAGATCTCAAAGGTGGCGCTCAAGTGGCCGGTGCCCGGCTTCAAATGGACGCAATGGGGATCGCTGTAGAAGCCCTTGGAGAAGATCATGCCGTAGAAGGGCCGGTCGAACTCGATGTTCACCCGCATGTGCGTCTTCTCGCACTGCACCTGAAGGTGCTTGATCTGCGGACTGTCATTGGTACTGGCCAGGGGCCAGGCCTCCTCCGACAGCTCGTTGGTGGCCCCGGTGCTCAGAGGGCCTTGGGGTGCTCCATAGATAGGCGCCGGCGGACCATAGCCGGCCCTGTGTTCCAGTGGCAAGGCGGCGGACTCAATGTGGGAGGCATCGCCGTGCACGGACAGGTGCTGCGGATAGAAAGGAAGAAAAGACGTTTTAAAGTTAATAAAGATTACTAAGATAGGATAGGAAAATTAATAGATAAATCCCTATATAGCTTACACTGCGTATGAGTTATATTGTTCTTAGGGAATATCACTCATACGACGTGTTGTATCTTACTTGTGAAAATCATTCACTAATCACTTTATAGATATTTCCTTAGCTATTTATAGTTAAGTAAAATATTAACAAATTATTAAGCTTTCACAAACGGGTTTTTGAACTACATTTATATTTAAACTAATAAAGTACATAATTCCCTTAACATTTAAAAATCTTTGGGGAATTTCCCCACTCCTAAGCTATTCCCGTTTTCTCAACACAATAATGTCAAAACAATTCCACCCACCATAAACGTTTCGATTATGGCCTAGGTTATGGCTCAGAGCTCACAGGATTGCGGAAAGCACTTATCTTGTCTTGGCTTGCGCCGGCATTTAATTGGGATTTGGGGCTATAAATATTATGCAATAGCAATCTCCGCCAGATACCGACAACGACATTTCGAAAGAAGCGGCGACGCGAAGCGTTGAAAATGACACGACAGCTGGAGCTGGAGATGGAGCTCTTGTGTTTTGAAATTAAATGGTTGCCAGAGCGGCACGCTTACCCAAAATTAAAGAAAGAAGACTACGAAAAATTGAAAGCACATTGCGTAAGACAACGGAGACAGGCAGAGACGGAGCCGGAGACGAAGACTTTCTTCTTTGGGGCCCCGCCTCGCCTCGCATCTGGTTCATAATTTTTTATGGGTTTCTGGCTGCACACGGGAAGCGGATGTGTCCCACGAAAACCGAAAGTTAAATCCAACACGATGACGGTGTGGATTTTTCCGTGGGCTGCTGTCGCAGCAGTCGCTGTTTCTCCAGTTTATTTGTATTTCTCGTGTGCATGTCTTTCTTCTTATTTCTTCATTTTGTTTTTTTTTCGGTGGCCGGTGACCACGCGCTGAGAGATGTCGTGAGATGATTTTGAAAGTGAAATGACCAAAGAAAAACGAGCTGCTGGCTGCGCGAACAAACAAACGGCGAAACAAACAACGCGAAGAAAAAAGTCTTTCTTTTTTCGGACATTCCACGCAACGTCGCGATGGAGATATCAATATAAACACATCGATGGACCGATCGATCGATCGATCGATGGATGCCTCGATGGCATTGGTAATTTTTCTTCTCTCTTTTTTCCAACGGCCATTTCACTGCCGAAGCAGAAGAAGAAAACTGACAATAAATAAATAATAAAGCAATCTCTGTGAATTAATGCGCCATAAACAAGAAAGTCAAAACTGGTACAAATCAGAGCATAACTGCAATTTCTTCGCCGCCTCAGCACCCAGAGAGACACGCAGTTTGGATAGCCAACTATCCATCTATCCATCTGGCCAAGTGGCGGGCTCTTGGCCAGCTTTGCGTTTTCCTTGACGTGATTGCTGCTGCCGCAGAGCAGCCTCTAAGACGTGATTGATGCGCTTTAAATAACCCACTGAAGGCTGGCTGCCTGGCTCTTTGCAGGGGGGTGGCGAAGGAAAACAGTTTGTCTTGGCCATGCTTATCAATCGAAAGCGCCACGGCAGCCCCAAGAAATCGAACAGATTTATGGTCGTTTCTAATATTGATTGACAGCCTGCTACGGTGGCACGTCCTAAGGGGTGGTATTTAGTTCGAAAAAATCATTTAACTTTCAGTTTAGCAGAGGAAATTTTACTTTCAGAGGATACGCACCTTTGTTGAAACTTGGTTAACAGCAGCTCCCCTTAAATGTTTTCTGCTGGCGCCGCTGATCTGTTAATCCCGTGCTCTGTTAATGCCGCCGCTCTGTTAGCGAGCGTTAAAGTTAATGCACTTTTTCCTCATATTTCCCCGCCTGCTTCTCTTATCTCCCGGTAAATTCTCCAAGTCTAATTGCAATGATTAGCAAAGTGCCGTTTAGTTGTTAGTTACATTTTCCACATCTCACCACTAGCCAACTAAGTCTGGTATTGATATTGATATTGATCTGAAAGCAGCGGAGACCGCTATATAGTCTTTGGAACCCAATCAATCCATCAATAGGCACTGGAACTCGCACTGATTTGCATTCGAATTGCTATTGATCGAACGGTAGTCCATCTCCCGACTCTCGTCGAGTCGAAAGTGAAGAGATCCGCTAGAGGTTGGGTCCGCCGCATACGAAATGAGCTGGCCGCCGCCAAAGTGGGCCAATCTTCAGGTGTTTCTCCTACTCTCCGGCTAACTAACTGTTAACTACAGCGGCGTTTCCCCCCAGAAACTGAAGAAGATGCTTTAGGAAACACCTTCCGGAGATTTATATTTCTCAGTAGGTAGGTTGTAGCTTCGCAGCTCCCACTCACCTTTGTGTTGAGTACCAGGCACAGTACTATGGCCAGCAGGCTGCTGCGTCGCGTCAGGTGTCCCATTTTGATCTGGTTCTCTGTGTGTGTCGTCGGCTTGAATTTGAAATTCCAAATTGGCGCCCTGGAAACCAAAAAATGTGGATTTTTGGTCTGTCTTCTTCTTCCTCGTCGTCTCCTTCACTCGGCGCTGCTTTCTTCGCTCAGTAGTGGTGTAGTGGTTTTGTTTCTGCAAGAAAAGAAAGGGGAACAAGGGTAAACAATGCTGCGGATGGCTTTGGAGCTTCGGAGATTTGCATACGAATATGATTTTTGAGGCCATTCAATTGGCATGCGATGCTGCTAACAGAACAGGGTGTTGATGTTAACAACAACAGAGGCCAGTTTTTGTTTCAAACGGTTATTTTCGTAAAGAAGAAATACACTGTTATCCAACGTTAACTTATCGCCACAATTGCGGTATATTTGTTAAATGCTCTCTACACTTTCTTTCGTTTAGTTATCAAATTTAACATTTACTATACACACATCACACAGTATTTACAAATATATTCCAACAGTTGGCTTTATGACCATCATTAACTGGCCAAATTAATGGCCACAACTGCCAGTTTTCGTGCTCATAGTGTCAGCCAGCGCTGGCATACACAGCCGCAAAGAAAACTGCATTTTATGTAAAGCAAATGAAAACTCGCGCGCACCAAACAGGAACCACTTTCTATTTTCACTATAACAGTACTCCTCCAGCTGAAGAGACAACTCCGAGACCGAGTCCGAGTCTGAGTCCAACGGAGACGCCAACGCAGTGGTGGCAGTGGCAGGTTTTCCACACAGTGGCTGCACTTTACGAGCATCCATTAATTTTTGAGTGTTTTGGGGGGTTTGGGGGGAGGTCTTACATTTAACAGTGGCACTCTAGCATGACAGTGCTGTTAGCAGACTAACAGCTAGCTGGAGTTTAACAGTGGGCGCGTTAACAGCGAGCTACAGTGGGACGGATTGGACTTGCGGCTGCGACCGCGTGCCGATAAAGACTGACAGCTTTCACACAGCCGCCAGAGCTGGAGCTCGCGCTGCCGCTGAAGCTGCTGCTCTGCCGCCTTGGAAAAGTAAGCGGTCTTCTGGTCTCGGCTCTGCCGCGAACGCATTTCACTTGCTCCGGAGAGCAGCTCTCCCGCTTCTTTTTTGGACTCCAACTCCGGCGACTCGAGCGCAGGGTGAATGCTTTCGGTTGGTAGTTTTACTTTTACAGACGCCGCATATGACTCTGTCTTTGGCCCTGGCCAGGTCTTCTTTGGAACACATGTAAATGGGTTTTTAACAAGCGGGAGCCATAAAATCCATGGATCCGCAGAGTAGGAGAGCCTCAAGAGCCGCAGAGAAGCGTCGCCGCCACAATAAACCGGCTTGAGCTTGGCGTTGAGCAAGTGTACCATTAACCCACTGAAACAGTAACGGACACCGCCGCCAACTTTGCCGGGAACTCTGTTTTGGAGGAGGCTAATGCTAGTCGGGGGAGGAGAGGAACTCGGGGTTCATCAGTGACCCTTTGCCCGATTGCATTATGCAATCTGCGGTTTCTCTTTGCCTTTATTTTTACAAACTTAATATATGTATGTGGTAAAAGTTGTTGGCTTTCAGAGTTCTTTTTGAGAGAGTTTAACTGACAAAGTATATATTTTAAGCCTAGAAAAATAAATTTAGACTCTCAGAAATGGCTCAGAGATGAAGACTTTCCATTAAATCATAACATTTTAAATTCATTCAGTGTTTTTAAAACTAAACCCAAAAGAATTGTAATTATTATATTTTACTACAGAATTTTCCTACGCATTTTATTAAATGCTAAACATTATTAATGTTTATAATTTTACATGAGTTACTAATCTTAAATCAAATTCTTAGAGATCTCCTGTTCTTTTAGGCCCAGATTAACTTTTTCCTAGGTCTGTGGTAAATATTCATCACCTGGCCGATTTCATCTAAGATATTTCTTGTAAAATTGCTGACTTCTTAAGTCTTTTGTGTGTTTCTTTATTTTTAGAATGCTCTTTACCATTTAACTGTTGTTCGTTGGCTTGGAGTGGGTAAATTTTTATTTGATTTCCTCGGCCACTTTCTTCCCTAGGAAATGGCCAGAGATTTGCATATAAAACTAGAAATCTTTGGCAATTAGCAAAAAAGGCGGCGAAATTTTGTTAGTTATTTATTCTTCTCCCTGTTTTCTTCGCTTTTTTTTTTTTCTTATTTGCTAATTGCTGGCACCCGAACAAATAAGAAATTCCTTATCAAGCAGCTTCAATCGCTGACAAAGAAGACAACAAATGCTTCTGCCTCGGCAGCTGATGGAGCTTGTTTAATGCTCATTGTTGTTGCTGTTGTTATGTGTAACTGCCAAATGGAATTGTTTATTGTTGCCGTTTGGCAAGTGAAAGTTTTCTTCTCCGACCGCCTCTCTTACACCCTCTCCTTCTGCAGAGATGCCGCACATAAGGGCATGCATACTTGGCACCTCCTCCCCTGTTTGCCTTCGCTTGCCTTGCTTTGTTTTCTTTTTTAATTAACACAATAAAAGTTATTTGCCCAGCTAGAAACTTTTGTTTTCAACTAATTAGCTTATGATCTGCGGCTCAGCAAATCATGTGAAAAGCACCCGCTCGCTCCCTCGCTGGCTGCCAAGTGAAAATTCAATGAAAAGTCGTGGCAGGAAAGTTGCAACTGGCGGCGGCGATGTCTCCGCCAATTGATTGAATGACAATGCGTGACGCTGCTGCTGCTGCTGGCCATATGACTATATATATACTATCATATATAACTGGTCCAATGGAAACTGGGTGAACCACACTCGGCACTCACATAACTCGCGGTTCCATCGATCGTTCGTTCTAATTCTCCGTAATTTACGTGGCTTACATTTAGAGCCCGATGAGCCGGATATCGGCTGGGAATTGTTGCCAGGATTTGAATCTGAATAGCATCTTACATTTCCTGTACTCGCAAAAGTAAATATGTAATTTGCTAAATTACCTAGATCACTATGCCAAAAGTGGGAGGTTGTCGCACCTCTTGGCCGCACTAATTCGACAATAACTCTCATTGGGAGTTGCGCTTTCCTTGCCATGAACATTGATTGTCAATTAAAAGAAAAAATCGAAATCGAAATTGCATTGCTAGTAATTATTTATCAGCTCTGACTGCATTTTATATTTTCAGCTTTTTGGCATTTGCCAAAACGGCCGCTGTGTCGAGTCCATTAATTTAATTGAACGCTTTCACAAATCCCCCGTCGAAACTAAAGCTACATACACTCTTTTCATTCATCTCTCTCGAAGACTGAGACTCAGGCGGGAAAAGCCCCGGGGTGGCAAACTTTTTATATAAATACGGCACGCATCTCTATGTCTTCATAAACGTCTTTCGGATATTTGCTTAATTGAGAAGCTGACAAATTCGTTGCTTTTGACAGGGATAGCTCTGGGCTCTAAGTTTTGGGCTCTCACCTTCGTTCCTTTGAAGATTGAAGACCCCGAAGCCGGGCGCGGTCGCCACCGCAAACACTTTTTTTGGTTAACAAAACAGAGAACTCGAACTCGGCGTGGAATGGAGTTTTATGCGTCGAAATACTTTTGTTGTGTGCTTGTCGATCGATTCCGAGTGGTAAAAGTTTCACTGCTGGCGCAGTAGATATTGCACACAGATGCTGTGTATACACCGTACATAATTAGTTCCACGTCTATGTTTATTATCTATCAAATGCTTATTTAAAATATTTACCAAGATACATTAACATTTTATGGAGATGTTAATGTTTTTTGTACAGTAAAAAGTGTCAGTAATTTATTTTGATGCTTCAAGTTTAAAAACCACTTTTTTTCTACAAAAATTTGGTAATTATTTATATATTTTTATGAATAACAAAAAAGGCTTGAAAATTAAGAGATCATTAAGCAAGCCTCCCTAATTTGTATATTAAAAAATACATTTCTTTTCAGTGCATCATTTCGAAAATGTAACGGTTCAACCACCACGTTTCCACTCAATTTGATGTCATTTGTGGCCATGGCTGTGGGTCTGGCTCTTGCGGTCGTAAACGGTCGATATTATTTGCCATAGTGGCATAGAAATTGAAGTCAGCCCCCCAGCTGCACCTCGTTCCCCCCTCTGCGCCCCTGGATCATGCGTAATTAACTACACATGTCGATATCGCGAGCTTCGGATGCTGTGAAAGTGAAATTTGTTCAGCACCAACAATGCAGAAGGCGGAGGGACAGAGCAAAGCGCAAAAATGTTAACAGCCGAAGGTTTTTTATTTTCGTTTTTCTTTTTTTTTCATGTAAAAGGGGCAATTTACTTTCGTTTGAGTGTGTGCCTCTCGGTTAACTGGGCTTTTTTATGGCTATTAAGTAACTCTTTTTCTTTTGTACAGATCAGCAGCGGCAGATGGCAACCGATTAGCTCTGGAGCGTGCTCTCGGCTCGGAGATGTGTTGAAAGACATTGTTGTCTGTGATGAAACGCTCATCACAGTCTCGTATGTTACTCTACTAATTTAATTTTCTTCCTATGGCTTTTTAAGTTGCATCGGTAACTGTTTCAGTTAGTGGTTCGTAAAACTTAATGGCGTGATTAAATTGGTTGGGGGTTCAGTTTTGTCATAGCTTGAAATATTTATTACCATAAATTTTGTTATGATTTCGTTCATTAAAAATTAATTAGAGCAAGAAGTTGATTTTGTAAAGGGTATTTCGTTGGAAAAAATACAAAAGGAAAACTCATATTTCAAATAAAATTTCTTTTAAGACGTTTTTATTAATTTTTAGCATGTTCCTCCTTTCAGGGAAATCATGATGATTTTTTCACAAATTTAAAAGATGTTAATAAGATAATTATTCTTTATATTTACAAGGGGTGCTTTTTATCGGCCGCCCTTAGGATTTTTATGCAATATTTTCACTTTTCGTCCCAAAGAAAACAAAAGACTTAGGCAACGAACTCGCACTAAGGTAAACAGAGCCCGCAGGTTTTTTATTTTTTGTTCTCCGATAAGCTCAGGCACACATTATGTAAATAAGAGCAAACAATTTATTTTCTACGCTCCACATTTTGCGACCAGGCGACAATTAAGCCGACTTTGGCGATAAGACTGGCGCCCGCAGCCTGCAGACTTGCCCCCGGGCGGCGGTGTCGCCGCAAATGAAAGTAAATTGTGGCAACTTCCCTTCGCTTCTCGCCTCACCTCACATATGCCGCGGCGACGGCATTCCATTCACCAGGTTGCCGTTGTTGTTGGCAAATCTCCTTCTGCCCCGCATGTGCGTGCAAAATGATAACGCAATTTATCGCAAAATAGGGAAAGTGAAATTAGAAATGGGCCTCGTCGGCAATTTGCATACTGATCTGGCACACAAAAACTCACAGCACTGCGGGCTGAAGGCCGGGCGTGAATGTGGGGAATGTTAATTGAGGAAATTGCAATCATGGCAAGGGAAGTGCAAAATGGAGTTTCAAGAAATGGTTTTTGGGCTTACAGGATGTAAGACATAAATGCTTTGTCATTTTATTGCCATTTTTGGGTGTCTTTAATAATATTTAAGCTTAAATGTAAATGTAATAATACCAAAGCTCTTTAGGCAAACATGTGTATGATTTTCTCCCTTCTGTGGACCATATAATTTATTTTAAAGCTTTGAACAATATATCAACTATAAGCATCAAACAATCAAACTAAGTGAAATTATTGCTGTTTTTATGGCTTAACATCTTTGATAAAAGTTTTTTAATAGTCATACTATATAATTGCCTTTAAATCTTACAAAATTACGACAGTTTTTAATCTGTTAATAAAGTTTTTAACAGTTTTTTACATATTTAATTGTTGCCGTTAAAACCTCACATAAATTCACAAATTTTTGACCCAAAAAGCAGCAAAAGAATTCCCCTAATTTCAGCTTACCACTTCCGTTATTTTTTTACCTGCAACTGCAACCCTCTCTGATCGCTGATCATTAGTGCGTTGAGACCCGAAAAGTGCCGTTAGTGCCAGGATCAGGAGATGCACATGCAGATAACAAAACGAAACAAGACAATTAACATAATTCACCAAAATAAAAAAGGAAAATACAGAGACCCCAACCTTTTCCGTTTGCCCATTTCTACTTTCCATTTCTTTTTTAACGGTAAAACGCGAAATTCGCTTAAGAAAGACTCCAATTGCAACGGGGCTTTTATTTAGGATCGGAGATCGGGGCTCCGTTGATCGGATGCCATTGAATGGCCAGAACTGGTTTGGCCTTAGCCGCGAAGCCCAACGAAAGTAAAAACTCAAGGGCTTGCACTTTCTGCCCAAGTCCAGTTACAAGTTCCAGTTGAGTTCGGTTCGGTTGAGGGGGGGAAAGATCGGCGAGGAAAGAACGACGGCGAAAGGTGAAAGAAAGCAAAGCGGAGACAACAAAAGAAAGGGGAGGGGGGTCGAAAAAGGTGCCTCTAGTTGCAACTTGCAACTTGCAACTTGCAAGCTGGCAAGCTTGCAACGCATCGTTAGCCGAAGCCACGACGAGGCCGCAAAAGAGTTGCACAGGGAGAAAAGTGGTGGTATCAGAAAGAAGTAGCATATTGAATATAAGAATCCGATTTAATATTTATTAGTAGTGACTTATGAAAAATTTTAACATTGTTTGTTGTTGAGAATTTTTAATTTGAAGGCAAATAACAACCAAAGGAATTATAAGAATGAATAAAGTGGTTTTTCACAACGTTTTCCTGAATTAATTTGTTATTTATCATTAATCATTATTTATCATGATCTCCCAATTTTTCTTAATTTGTTTTGTAAGTTAAAAACCCAAAAAAATTCCAAGTTATTTCTCTCCCTGCAGAAGCACATACAATTGCCGAGGCGAAGCCAAAGCCGGTTGCATTTTGCTCTGAAATAATTAGTGACCCAATTTCGAGGCTGTTGCGGCTGTCGCCACGGAGCGGCCTGTTCCGCTTGCCTGCCACCGATCCGTCCCGATCCCTCCCAGATCCCCTCCTCTGGCAGATTGCGAGCGCAGCTCGGAGCTCCACAAGCAAATTGCTTGGCGGTGGTGGTGGTGGTGTTGGCGTACCTTGTGGCATGCATGCAAAGAAAGTGGTTTTCATTTCTTTTCTTCTTCAGCGCAATGCATCCACACTCGAAAGGCTACTTGAGATGTTTCGTTTCGTTTCAATTCGTTTGCGGTGCTCGGGTTTTCAAGTGACTCTTGCGGCTCAATCACAAAAACGAATCGAAATACGAACAGATCCTATGATTTGACTTATTTTCCATGATTTCCATGATTTCCATGATAATTTCAAAGCAACATTGATTGCGTCTAATGAAGAGCTTGGCTCGGTGAGTGACGGCGACGGGTGCCAAATGAGTTTCTGTGGTGAACAAGCCGAAAAATGAGGGTTAACAGGAGAGCTAACCAAGTGAAATGGAAAGAAATCACCGACGGATTCAAGTGAATTGAATTATTTAGACAATTACAATGAGAGTAATGGGTGAAGTGCGCTCAGCGGTCTCATTAGGCATTATTTATGGGAGGAACTCTTTTCCAGGAAATGAAAGCTAAGATTTGTTGTTTTTAGAAGTTTTCAAAGACTGTTCTTTGCCGTTCTTTTTCTTGTCATTTAATGGGAAATCTTGTTTTATTTTTACCAAACTCCTGCGGCTGCCAATGAAAGTTCATTTCGTTCGTTCGTTCGTTCGGTCGCTTTTCTTTCTTTACTTTTCTTTCTTTCCATCCCTTTGTTAGTTGACATTTTCACGCTGCCATGAAAAACTGCGTGAAAATTGCACAAGGCGGCGAGACAATTGCCGTTAATTTGAAATTGTCGCCAAGTCACTGAGCCAGCTCGCCGTCGTCTGCAACAGTCTTGCAGTCCGCGATTGAGATTGAGCCTGAGCCACAGTCTGAGCCCGAGCCAAGAGCGAGAAACCAGTAATTACTTTGCAAACAAGTGGCTCGGCTTCTTTCACTAGGAGAATGCCTGTGTGTTGGAGTCTGCTGTGTGGGGAATCAATTAAAAGTATCGCCGGGCGCTATGTTTGGGCAGCAATGTCACTGCACGGCACAGGCACACACGGCGTATGAGCAATGCAACCCATTTGGCGCGCGTGCTTCATGAGGCACTAAGATCTACGCTCGGGAAAGTAACTACACGGGGAAACAGATAAATTCAAAACTGCGGAATAAGATCAACATTTTAAGAGGGGAAATCTTAAGCCAGAACTACTTAGTCTTGAAATGAAATAAATTTAAGTTTAAAAGTGTAAACTTGACTTCTTAGAATAACTTTTTTAGAATAACATGAAATGTTATTTTTTAGTTCTTAATTGATTAACGTTGCTTTAAATTTGTATAAATATAGAAAATGATAAATAGGAAAAATAACTTTTTAAACTTATTTAGCTGCTTCATTTAAAGTAAATTTCTTTTGCAATTTAAGCTTCATATTTGCTCAATTAAGTAATTGTTTCCCTCAGTGTTGGTTCGCACACACGAAAGTAAGTACAGATCGCAGATCGGAGTGCCGAGCGAAATTGTTTTCATGCGCCTGGCCAAACTGGAGCAGTTTTTGAACAAAGCAATTCGCAATATTAATCAGACACACAGCCAACTGAAAGAGAAGCTGCCACACATGTGTGTATGTGGCTGCTTGCAACTGCAGTGCGAGTGCGACTTGGCCAATGAGAAGCGGCACAGGCTAATTTCAGACTTTCATTCGCGCGAAACGCGATGAAATTTCACCAGCAGCAGCAGCAGCCGCAGCCACATGAGACACACAGAACCAGAGCCGGCAACCGAAACTGCAGCGACTCCGAGTCGCGTCTCAAATCTCGTTTCCAGTGGGTGGCAGCTTCAAGTCCAACTCCAACTCCTACTGCGGCTATGGCCAATTGGAGGCTGTGAGTATGCAAATCCAAATTAGGCTTAATGAGCCAAGGGTTCCACATATCTTCCACAGCTCTGGCTCAGCTTCGCGCCTCAGCAGGCAGCAGCTCTCAGAGCGGCTCAGCTCTTTTACTATTATTAATAATATGTAGTTATATTTCCGCATAATGCACGACGACGAAAGTTTGCTGTGCGTTTCGGCTTTCTTCAGCAGCACTCAGCACTCGTTTCACGAAAATTACAAACATTTACGAGGCACTCAGTCTCTCTCGCTCCCTGTTTGGCCAAGGTGATTGCAACGCTTTTGTGGGCAAATGGAACTGGGGGTTGAGTCTTTTTTTTCGATTATCGGAGAACTATCTCCGTAAGCTATAAGCTATAATCTGGGCAGACAGACTTCAGTCTAGTCTCCAAGAACGGTTATGTGGGTTATGGCTAAGACTGTTCATTAAATTGGTCTGGAGTGAGCCATAAATGTTTTTGTACTTAATGAGAGTTTGTTTTAAATAGTAATTAAAGGCATGCATTATCTGGAAACTCGGTTTAGATATTTAAATGGAAGCCGAATAAAGAAGCTTTTATTATTGAAGATTTTTAGTGTTGGATGAATATTATCATTAAATATTATCTTCACTAAAATTATAGATATTATTTTGAAAACTGATGGTAAAATTGAAGATTTTTAAATAAATACAAAGTAGATCTTTTTAAAAAACAGACACTATTAAAGGTTTAAGGTGTTATTTGAAGATGAATATGTTTTGAGTTGAATTTAAACTTTGATTTATTTCACAAACAATGCCAAAAAGCATCCTTACATTTGTTAGTTCACACTTTAAGCCTTAACTTGTTATATCCTGTAGCACTCTAATCCGTTCACAGAAATCTTTCAACTTGTCTTTATAACCAAGTAAAGACCTGAATTGGCTCCCTACTAATTTGCACCTCCGTTCGTCACACTTTCTTACCTTCAGGCAGTGTAAATCCTGGTCATTTGGGTTTATTGCTTAATCCCTTTTTAGCTGGAGTCGATGGCACAGCGGCGTGATCACGTTGGAGCTCGTAACTCTCCACTGGAATCTGGGATCTTGGATCTGTTCGATGCACAAATGGAACCAAGAGCAAGTCTCGCGTTGCTCGCTTGTTTTTGTTTCGAATATTTATATATAAATATTTTAATTAATATTATATTATTCTATAGCGAATGCCGGGCACTGCGATCGTGGCGGGGCGAAGTGACGCGCTGCGTATACGCGGAGCTGGAGCTAAGCAGGACGCACTCGGAGCTCGGAACTGGGTACTAAAGACAACTCGTCGCACACAGAGTTGAAATGAAAATGCGGCCCGGCCGTATTGCTAACCAAGATTTTATATCGCGTGAAAGTTTTGACCCCTTTACCAGTGGCTCCGCTCGAGCGAAGACTCGTTGCAGAGAGTCTTCAAGAGAGAAAGAGAGTGGAAATTGCTGGCTCTCCGAATGCAAAATATGCCGTTTTCGGTGCTATTCTTCTCTGCCAGCGCTTTTTTGGCCCGAAACTTGTTGGGCCGGGGCAACTTTTCATTTCAGGCCGCTTTCTGCGGGCGCCTTGTTTCTCTTTTAGTTTGTGGAGTATTTTTTTGTTTTTGTTTTTTTTTTTTTTTGGCAAGCTGCTTGCCGCTTGGTGTCAAGGTAACTGGTGACGTCGGGCTACCTCAACGATTGCCTAATTTCGATTGTTATTCGAAAAGGGTTCGCATTCGCTCGCGTCCGGCTCTGACTCAGCTAACGGGGCTCTTGGCGACGCTTCGCGACGCGACGCTTGTTATTCTGGCCAATGCATTGGAAAATTAAATTATGAAAGCTTATGCAATCCCTAATGACATAATGCTCGCACACTTGGCGGGGGCTCTGCCCAAAAAGCGTTAACGGAATTGTCACAGCAAAAACACTAACGAAAAGGCTTAGAGATGGTGGGGTAAGGCGGCCTCCCTTTGTTTGACCTTTGTGTTTGCTTCAGCGTAAATAAATTTAGTTGGTTTATCAAGTCAAAGCCCTTTTGTTTCTGTTCAGGGTAAACAAAAAATAAAATGAAAACGCTTTACAGCGACATTGTTCCCCTTTACACTTTTAATTCAATAATTTATTAATTCAAGTTCGTTGTCTAAGTCTTTTGTTTTTCTTTGGAAAATACCAAAAAATAAATCAATAAATCTAGTTTTTGGTATTGCCATGTTTTTAATTAGTATTCCAAACAGCATCCAGAATGAGTATTGTGAAAGTTATCGCTTTGTACTTGAATAATTTGCAAAGATTGAGCTTGTATTGTGTATACTATATTTGTGAGAATCCCTTTGTCAAATTCCACAATAAATTGTTTTATTGTATAGAAATATAAAAAAAAAAAGAAAATTAGGTCAAAAATAAAGCGAGAATATAGGATATTAATAAATTAAAAAAGAAAAGTAAACAAGTTTTTAATTTCTTTTATATATTTACTTATCTTAGTAAATTATAAATTAGATAACAAAATACCTCATTTCAATAATCAATCAAATACAGCCTAATTAGGTCCAAAAAATTACTACAAATCTATCGAAACTCCCATTAATCCCCCAATTCAAACTAATTATGGCGAGTGCCAAGAAAATGTCGCCATTAAAAACTATTAAATATTGTTAAACAAAACTCCATTTAATGATTTTAGCCCAATTTTCAAACACAAGCGCCTTGGGCCTTCCACATTGCACAATCCAAAACAGAAGTAAAAGCTAACAACTTTGTGCCAATTTTCTAGCAAACAAATTTGATCAATTTTAAGTGTAAATTTGTCATTTGCACAGTTGAGATCTTTCTTTGTGGTCGACGTCCGGCCAATTTCCGATGATGAAATGGCACAAAAATGTTTACCCTCCGAAATCAAATCAAAGAAACGAGCTTTTGGCCCCCCCAAAAAAAATATGATTAAGTAGAAATGCCCAAATCGGAGAGAGAGATATATAGCGATCTATCTCCGACAATTGGCCAGAGTCACTGGGCCGAGCCCAAGAAAGTAATCTCGGTGCGGCGATGATGAACTTTCATTCGCATACGCACCTTGGCTGCCCAAGCGATGACATCGAAAGAAATCGAAAGTTAGGGTTTCGATTTCAACCACGCCACGGAGTCCGCCCCAAGTCGTATTTGGATGCGGATCCGGGCTGAATCACACACTGTGGCTGTGACTGTGGCCCAATGACGTAGATCCTCTGCAAATGCGTGCATTTGATATAAACAACCAGCATGCCGGGTTACACGGGAGCTGGCCCAGCTCAGTTACCTACTCTGGAATTGGGTCAGGGACGTGCCTGGCATGCTAATTGAGCCGTGATCCAATCCGCTGACGCACTCGCTCGTGGGCAGGCCCTGCTGCTCGTTTCTGTATTTGTTTCTGTTTCTGCCTTGGTTTTCGGTTTCTGCTTCGGTTTCGGTTTGTTTTGTCCCCTCTTTCTAGAAAATTGAGGCACTTCTGAGTGCCCGCTGAGATCAGTTGGGAAAGGCAATGGTTTTCGGGCTCTGATGTAATCTTAGTCGGTGAAAGTGAAATGTTGGGGTTTCCAGGCCTGGAATTTCACAATTTAATTTAAATAAAATTAATTAAGTTGGGACTTAAAACATATTAGGCAGACTGTGACCTTTAATTAAATAATTATCTTGTCTTTTGAAAAAAACTTAGAGAATTCTTAGTAAAGAACACTTTCACACTTTCATTAAAAAATATGTATAAATAATTTGTAAACCCACAATAAGTTATTCTTGAAAGTTCAGCAAATAACTTAGATCATATTATGAATTCCTGAGTTTATAAAGATCATCTTCCTTCCTATAAGCCTAAAAAGAAGTAGTATTTATTCTCACCACTAATTGTAAAAAATAAAAGACATTTAAATGTTTATCAGCAGCGGTAAAGTGTTTACCACTTATGTGAAAAATGTCTCTATTTAACGTCGTCGTCACCCAGTGGCCAACAGCTACTCCTCCTCCGACCCGCTCCACTCTTCAGCTCTTGAATCATCATCACGGTGTCGGTGGCAATAATAAAAATAAACCCGGGTTCATTCAGTTAATTTTTGTTTCATTTATGAGGAGATAAAAACCAGTTGCTGGTCCCCCGTTTTGCAGTTATAACGGGCCGCAATCCGGACTCTTATTGTTTATAAACAAATTATCTTGGACCAAGGCGGCTGCCAAACAATGTCAATCATTATGCAAGTCGAACTCTGGCCGGAGTTGTGGAGCTGCGGAGCCGCAACCCCGTTGCCCGGTCATCGAGCTCAATGGAACAACTCCACACTTTTTACTTTCCATTTCTTTTGTCAGCGTCTTTTGCTGGGCCGCAATTTGCTGGCATCTTTTTTGTATGTTATTGTTCACTTGGCTGTTACTGGCTTTTCCGTTGGCCTGTCTCTGTCTGTTGCCGGCCCTAAATCACATTTATAAAGACAATGAACCTAGGTCCCTGACTGACTGCACAGGTGTATGTATGTATATTAGCCATAAGTTGGGGTGAAGGGGCTAAGCTCCGATTCGTTGGCCATTAAATAATTTTGTTTAGATCATTGGAATGCAGAAACTTTACTCATTAAGGATTAGTACTAACAGAGTGTACACTTGAGTGTAATATATTCTACCTATTTTAATATATTCTACTTATTTTAATATATTCAACTTATTTTAATATATTCTTAAGTGAATATTAGGAACAAATTGGAGGTAAATGCTTTAAAAACAAGAGTACTTATTTAAAAAGCCTGACTCAAACTCTTTACCTTACTTCCCCTTTGACAGTTTGCTGTAATAAAGCTTGAATTTCTCTCAATGGCTCTACGAAACATGTCAATTGATTTGGTCTTTGGCTTCGATCCTCGCTTGATGGCTGCTGCGCCCTTTTTTCGCCATGTTTTCGTCGACTTGGGCCGCATAAATGGTGCTTAATTATTATTTTATGCATATGACTTTGGAGGACGGGATGAGGGTCGGATCGAATGGGAGTCGAGCGGACGCAGCGGAGAGGTGAGCATGGACGGAGCCTGAGTCATGCGCCATATATCACTTTCACTCGCCAAAAAGCCAAAGAAGCCAAAAAATGCCAAAGCAAAACGGCAAGAAATCTCAATTGGACGTCCAAAAGCCAGACGCAGACACAGCCAAAGGCGTGTCTGGGGCCAAGGAACAGCTAGGCTACACTGGAAAACCAGTGCAGAAGTGTGTTAAACAACAACATTAGATACTCTGCGCCAAATATTAATATTTCTTCTAAAAAAAAAATAAATTATCAGGCCACTGGTGAAGGAAAATTAATAACTATAATTTAATGACTTTTACATTTTTCTGTTGTTTGAAAACCCAAGTTTATTTTATATTTATTTTTTTTCTGAGTATATTACACGCCGATCTTTTCCCATGTTCGATATATTTAATTGCTCAAGACAGAGTCGAGAGTTTAGCCGCTAAATAAACTTCAACATAAAACTGCAATGCCAACACCGGATCTCGAGTTGAGCTGCAGTTTGAAGGCGTGTTGAAAGGTCTTAAGTCCGCTCGATTGCATAAGCCACTCACTCACTCAATTCAGCCTTGCCAAAAAAGAAAAGATCTTTTTAAAAATAGTTTTCTAAAGAAAAGAGTCCAACAAAAAGCTTTACGCTTTGTTTACTTTTTTAATCGTAGTCCCATTTCAAATTCCCACAAAATTTCGATTCACGATCAATATTGATTGAAGACAGTTGAAAATTATGTGTATCTTTCGGTTAGACTCTTCGTTTAGCACACACTCGAGACTGGAGGGTTTTCACTTTCGTTTCGAAGCTCGCAGATACAGTCACAGAGATATATGTATAGTAATATTCAGTTGTGCGTATGCAAATTAGGTAGCGACAGCGACAACAAGGCGCAGAAATACCGTAAGTGGCCAAAAGCCAAATCTCTGCTACAGATACCAAAGAAAAGATGCCCGAGTGGAGATACTAAGATACTCAGATACTCGGCTACAGGCAGCCAGTTAACTGTTTTTATTTTTTCGCCAAATGAAAGAGAAATTGTGAGCCAAGATTTGTATATTTTTTTTATATATATATAAGTAGTAGATATATATATGCTAATTGGTGCGCTAGCCTAAGCTTAAAGCCAAATAACGCCTAGCTCATAGGCCATACCTCAAGTATTACGATTAAATCCAAGTATCGTCTAGCTACCAGTTGATGAAAGCTTTATTTACGGGAATTACATAGTTATGGCAGGAGAGAGTGACATTAATATGTTTTATAAGCCCAGCCCTACGGAATGCTGCAGGGTGAGGGTACGATGGACCTTCATAAATCTAATCATATCCTTGTAGTTTTATATTATTCTAAAATAAGTGCTTAAATAATTCTCTCAAAATGTAAACAAAAGAAGAAAGAAATTTCGCTCTGAAAAAAGAGCATTCAAAGTTCGGACCCTTTCCCACTAATGTCTCGATCGATTAAGCCCATGCTGCCATTGGCTGCGCGAATATATTATAAATTTCGCATAGCGGAAACCATAAGATTGGTAAATTATTACCATCTGTGTGTGGGGTGCTTTCTTCGGATCTTTCTAAGGTTGGATAACACACCAGGCTTTGTTGTGGCGTGGAATCTCCGTTGCGCAACGCTTCGGCAAGGTGAAGCATTTGTCCCGAGAGTTTAAATACATATATAACTTTTTTCTGTAAAATGCATTAATCAAATCGAAGGCGATCGCCGACTGTGTGATCTCAGAATATCGAGCGCGATCATTGGTGCTTGTAAAGTGAAAAGTTGCCGGAATTTGACACCCATTAAAACGGTTTGGTTTCGGTGTTTTGGCTCTTTTAGGCTTTTTCCTTTTGCTTTCGTTCAGAGAGCCGAGAAATCGGCGTTAATTGAATATTAAGGTCTCTAAAGCGGGGTTAATGGTTGGCGGATTGGATGCGTTTTTTGGCTGCCGTTGAAGCCATTTATAATTGCATTTTAATGCTATTTATATCTGGCCAGATATATATGTATCTACACTCACATGTGAGTGTGGGGCTGGTGGCTATCATTAGGCAACGCTCGGCAGCCGCTGGGTTACTTAATGACCCTCGGCCGAAAGACCACAGCTCCAGCTTCGCGGCCACTAAACTGTGAAAGAGAAATGCCGGGCGCAAGAAAGAGATGCGGAGAAAGCATAGTAGCAGCCAGTAGCAAACTCAGAAAAATATATTCATATTCTGGAGAGGTGTCAAAAAATCTATTTAAAATTAATTAAAAGGGGTACTCTAGGAGTTCGATTTAAAACTGTGTTTCGTGCTAAACCTAAAGGAAAAATTATATTATTATTATAAAAATCGCTAACACTTTAAAGGGTTTTTATCATAACTTGGCTTAAACTCAACCGATTTTAGTCTGATTTGGTTTTTTCTTCTTAGTTTTAATGGGAGAACATTTCTGCATACAAAATTCGATTTCAAATTTTTCGATAATTTTGACGATGTAACCCCTTACATTTTTTTAAAAAAATGGGTCACTTTTTTGGCTTAAAAATCACTTAAACTTTAACGGGTTTTTTGATCATAACTTGGCCCAAACTCAACCGATATCAGTCTGGTTTTGGTTTTTTCCTTTTTAGTTTTTATTTCCTGCATTATAGATTTCATATTTCTAATTTTTGGGCAATTCCTTCCTTTCTTGTTTTAGCTTAGTTTTGTACAATGCATCGACAGCATCTGGACATTATCAATGCAATTGCAACAATAAAAATTTGCTGGCCCAACTTTCAGTGGCCTTCCAGCAAGGGAACAGGTGGGACACTAACACACACACAGCTTACCTGAGTTGAAGATGTATGCATATCCGTTGGGCGAATACTTTCGATTGCCGTACTTGTGGAAAGGTTGCTGCCTGCCCGCTGCTCCGATTTTGCTGCGGGGCCTGCACTAAGTTGCTGCTGATTAAGTTGCTGTCTTAGATTTGTTCACGCTGTTTGATTTTCATTTAAATAATCATGTACATTTGATAGTTTACGGGTCCACCTGCCGAGAAATTTAACTTGGGTCTTTAAGATAAAAATAGGTATTTCAACGTTTCTTGTGATGGTCTGCAGATTTCTCTGAATTAATGGATTCATTTCAAAGTTTATACTAATTATCACGTTTTAATATATAATATATATATAACCAACAACAACCAACAATCGTTGGTGTCACAAATACAATTATTACTTGAATATGAATATTTAAAATAGCCAAAAATATAAAATAAAATACCAAAAATTATTTAAGTATGTATAATAAAACAAGAAAGGAAGCTAACTTCGGCATGCCGAAGTTTAAATACCCTTGCAGTAAGTAAGAAGAAGAAGAAAAATCTTCTGACTTTTTCGTTTTCCCGGGTACTGACATAAGGTAAATGTTGCGAAAGAAAAATGTTGCGAGCGAAAAATGTTGCGAACGAATTTAATAAATTTATATATATATTCCTATGGCTGCTATATGATATAGTGGTCCGATTTGAATAAAATTAAAACCGAAATTCTGGAATAATGCAAAATGTCCATGTCTTAAATTGTATGAAAATTTGTGAAAAATTGGCTTAGTTAGATTTTTTCATCAAAATTTTCTGATCGGTCCTATGACAGCTATATGATATAGTCGTCTGATTTTGATCAAATTAAAACTGAAATCCAAGAATAATACAAAATGGCCATATCTTACATTTTATTCAAATATTGTAAAAATTGGCTAAGTTATAATTTTTTCATTAAAATTTACCGATCTTTCCTATATAGCTATATGATATAGTCGGCCGATCCGGCTCGTTCCGACATATATAGCAGTGAGAGCATATAGGAGCATATCTGCAAAGTTTCATCCAGATAGCTTTAAAACTGAGGGACTAGTTGCGTAGAAACGGACGGACAGACAGACAGATAGACAGACAGACGGACAGACAGACAGACAGACGGACAGACAGACAGACAGACGGACATGGCTAGATCGACTCGGCTGTTGATGCTGATCAAGAATATATATACTTTATAGGGTCGGAGATGTCTCCTTCACTGCGTTGCAAACTTCTGACTAAAATTATAATACCCTGCAAGGGTATAAAAATACGATGTTTTTAAAAAGCTAAAACAACGCCCATTTTGTTTGAAAAATAGTTAGTAGTAGTAAATAGTTTACAATTTTGAAAACGGCCAGATCTAGCGGGAAAATGATAAATTGGCAACGCTGGTGGCCACATCGGTGTACTTACAGCTCCAGAAACAGCTGATTTGCCTCCCGCGATTTTCAACACTTTTTGCGCCAAAAGTCGAATACAACTGCGAGTGTGTGTTCGTTTTTGATTTTTTACATTATTAACAAAAAACAAACCAAGCAACGAAGTGACCCAGAAATATGAGCGAATCGGTTGCAGAAACTGCAGCGGCAGCGCAAACCGACGAGCAGGCCGACGACACCATGGAAAAGCTGCAATTGGACGAGGAAGATGAAAAGAATGTGTCTGCAGAAGATTTGCTCGGTGGCAAGAGTTTGATGATGTCGGACGACAGCGAAGGCGAGGATATAGCGAGGAAAATCTCTCCAAAGGCCAGGCGCCAGAGGAGGCTCCTCAGCGACGATGGAGAGGAGGAAATGGTGGTAGCGGAGGCAGAGCATAGGAGCGTTAAAGAGGAAATAGAGGAAGATTCAGTGGCTGCCAAGCCCAAAAAGAAAATATCAGCCATCATAGATACCGACAGTGAGGATGAGACACAAAAGGATACGGAAATGGAACTCGATCCGGAGACTACGCCAAAGAAAATTACAAATAACAAACTCAAGGGTCTGGTAGACACGGACTCCGAGCCAGAGGAACAAACGTCACCGAAACCTCTTAAGAAAAAGACAAAAAAAGTGGCCAAGAAACAAGTAAAAAGATTGGACGACGTGGAAGACAAGGAGCAGAATCCGAATAAGGAAAAACCTTCAAAGAAAACAAAGAAAAATAAGCAGCGAATGGACAGTAATAGCAAACAAGATGACTACAACGGAATGTGTGGCGAGGAAACCAGTCCCGTTACTAGCAAACTCAAGGGCTTGGTGGATTCGGAATCCGAACCGGAGTTGAGCAGCCCAGAGAAGTCAGCAGAACAGCAGGAAGAAGTCACTGAAGCTGCCGCAGGCAAACCCAAGAAGGCGAAAGTTGTGCGCGTGAGTTCGCCTATTAAATTTCTTAAAAAGATTTAATTATTATTTTGATTTTTTCGACAGGAATCAGCTAAGAAAGCTCTTCAGGGGATGCAGGCGATACAGAGTGAACAACAACGTCTGCACCGCGAGGCCCACATCAATGTGCCCTACCATCAGCCGAAGCCCAGAACGCTTAAGGAGTTTCTCGCTCGCCGAACCATTAACGAGCCTCTGGCTACCGCCTTGGCCGGCGGCAGTCCCATGCCCAACAAGCAACCTAGAAAGTCGGTGGGCCTGCGCATGGCGAGCGAGGATTTGGAGGCCTTTGCGTAAGCTATGACTCAAGGAAAATTAAAGCTGTTTTAAACCCTTTACCTTGCAGAAAACTGATGGAGGCACGAGCCAAGGAGGCAACAGAGTTTTTTAAATCCGAGTCAGAACCGGACGAGGAGGAAGAAAGCGAGGCAGAGAACGATGAAGAGGAACCACCTGTGGAGTTAAAAGACAATCCAGGGGTTATGGATGATGTACCAGAGATCCAAGAAGAACCCAAGGAGCAGTCAGTAGAGCTAGCCAGCGAACCAAATGAGGAAAGCGTTATTACAGAAGAAGAAGAACCCATTGCTTCCACCTCTGCTGCTGCAGGTCTGCGGGAGGTCCAAACGGAAGATGATCATACATCTCCCGCTAAGGTCCGTCTCGTTACGGAAGTGCTGGAGCTGCCCAAGCTGGACTTGAGCACCATCAACATAACGCCGCCCTCTAAGCCAGCAACACCAAAGATCAGCGAAGCCATTCGTCGGCTGAAGATCGAGAAGAGCACGGATGTGAGTCCCTCGCTGAAGGGTGATGCCAGCATGGTGATTGACCTGGAAACGGGCGATATGTTTACAAAAAAGCCAACTGGAGTGGATGATTTGCTGCAGCGTCTGATGAAGACCCGCGAGGCCAAAAAACACAAGACCACAGACACAGTCAAGTGGGTAAACCTATTCTCATGTCATCCAACCTATATTAGACCTTGATTCCCTTTGCAGCATTTTAACCACCGAGCACGGAAAACTGGAGATGTCCAAGGTTAACTTCCATCTGCACGAGGAGGAGCCCGTGAGTAAGGAACCCAAGCCAGGAGCGGGCTACATGAAAATGCAGGAGCACCTTAAGACACTAATTACTAAGAAAAGAATGGAAGAGCTGCGTAAGAGGCAAGCTGAGGAGGAGGAGGAACGGGCAGCCAACGAAGAAGAGATGGAAATGGATGAGGATGAAGAGTACGAGCCGGATAATAATCCTGTCCACGCCGAGGTGACCATAAATGACGAAGAGGAGATCTTAGAGGAAGGCGAGGGGATAATTGATGACGATGCAGAAGAAGTGGCAGATGTAAGCGAAGATCAGGAAGTGGACAAAGAAGAAGAAGGGGAAAAGAGCAGTGAGAGTGAATTGGAAAGCGAAGCAGACCCAGAGGTAGACACGAAAACCGAACGCAAAAAGAACAGAATAATTCGGCCTTTCCAAGAAGACGACAACTCCGACGATGATGATTTGGACCTTCTACAAACACCCAAGCCGAGCAGTGCTCCTCCCATCACCGCCAGCCAACTGCAGCTCTCTGCCCACAAGCTCTTCGACGCGGAGACAAATCGCACAGCCAGCGACGAAGAGAACGAGCTGCTTGACCTATGTTCCGGCCAGTTTCCGCAGACCCAAGTGAACTCCTCTGCGGCACCCTCCGTGGACACGGCTATGATCAGTCAGATTCCCATAACACAGTTGGGAATAAGTAGCCAGTACGCACCCGAAGAACTAGAATCCCTCTGTTCCGGCACCTTTGCCACGCAGTTGCCAACACAGAAGCAGGAACTCCTGCCGGATTCCCAACCGGTCCTAGAGGTGGCCAACAAAATTGTATCTAGCGATGAGGAGGAGACCAAGGAAGAACGCCATAATGGAGAAAAGCCGCGCAACAAGAAACTCACCAAGAAGAGGCAGAAGAAAAAGGCTAAATTGGGCTTCTCCGATGACGAGGAAAGCGATGAAGAGGAGTTTGAAGAGGAAAGCGAGGAAGACCCAGCGGAGGAAATCCCGGAAACCTTTGTGGACTACGACTCCGAGGAGAACGAAATCGTTGTGGAGATGAACAAGAAGGAACGTAAAATGCGTGCCGCCAACTTTGTGGAGAAAGAAGCTGAGCTATCTGAGTCAGAGTGGGGATCGGCAGACGAGGACGAAAAGAACATGGATACGTATGACATAGAGTTGGGCGATGAGGATCAGTTCGATCGAGAGAAGCTGCGTAACGAGCTGGGACAGATACATGCGTGAGTATCATATTTCGTATCATCGTTTCATTAGTCTAACTTATTTCCCTTAAAGCCGAAAAATGCTCGACCAGGACATTCGGGAGGTGCGAAAGATCCAGGAGATGCTCTTCGAGGATGAGGAGGGCGCAGTGCGTCAGCGCCAGTTCCGCTGGAAGAATGCAGAGAACGGCTTCAGCCTGGAGGACCAGCGTCCGGAGAATGGCGAGGCCAACGAGGGCAGCGGCGATGAGGAGAATGAGCATCTTTGGCGTAAAATCCGCTACGAGCGCGAGCAGCTGCTCTTGGAGAAGGGCCTGAAACCGGTGCGATAAAATACCTTTCCTTACTCCGGTCATAGTTTATGGTGTGTCATTCTCTTTTAGGAGGCCGCCTCGCCCTTATCTACGTCCATGATGAACAGCAGCTCCACTCCCGGTAGCTCCGTTCGTCGACTAAACATAATTACGGCCAAAAAGACAACTGTAGAGGTTAAAAAGAGTTCCCCGTTCCTGATCTCAAAAACGGTCACTGGTAACAAGCTGCAGCAGAAGAGTGCAGTGCGTGGATCTTTTCTGGTCCGCGATCAGGAAACGCTCACCAAGCTGGCAGCAGGCCTCACCAAGGGATCAACTGGCGACGCGAGCGGTGAGGCAGGCACGGTTTCCGTGAAAACGGCCAAGGCCAAGAACTTTGTCTTTGCAACTCTAACGGAGGAGGAACATGAGGTAAGTCTCTACACTACTCTGTTGCAATTTACAAGAGAATATTATATTCGGCGTCCCAGAGTTTGCTTCCTATCTTGTTTATAACTATATTAAATTTACAGAGTCAAAAACGTAAGGCTGCCGACCTACTCAACAGTAGCAGTGAAACGGGAGTAAATTTCATGAAAAAACCTAGACTGGAACCCCGCAGAGACAAGTGCCTTATAGATCAGTTGCTTTAGGTTTACTTTGCTTTAATATTAAGACATGTCTGATTTGTATATTTTAAAAGGAGACCTCGTGGTAAGCTAGTTTAAATAAATAAGGAATTAAAAATAGATGTGTAAAGGCATAAAACGGATGATTATAGCTTAAGCTAAAAATTCACTTAATAATTTGAAATAAATTTAACTTTAATTAAGGGATATATAGATTAATTCTTCGTAATAAGTTTGTTAGGTGGTTGTATATCTTAACTTTATTCCAATGAAATAATAGTCAAATTGACTTGAAAATTTGCCACTATAAATATGATGCTCATAAACATCAAAAAACTTTTCAAACAAATCTTTTTGTAAATAATAAACATAACGGTATGTTAAGAACCTTTCCACCTTAAGTATTTTTGGTATATTTCCTATACTGAATGATTTCTGGTATTACGCTACGGTCACTCTTGTAAAACCAAATTGTACATAAAAAACGCGAATTATGTGAGTGAATGAATGATTCATGCCGTGTAAAGACGAAACCAGGAGGTAAATCAAAGGGTTGGACGCCAACCTCCATTTCCGCCGCTCCGGTAAAACTAATCTAATCTTGGCGAGCGCTGGCGTCACGTTGACTGCGCTGCCTCCGCTGAATACTCCAACCGAGTGTCAAGCCAAGCCGGGCGGCAGCAGAGCGTCTCTCAATCAGTAAATACTGGCCCGAAGACGCCGCCGGACGTCGCGATCCCATAGCCAGACCCAGTGAAACCCCCCAAAACAAACACTATGGTGGCCCCCTCGAAGCTTAGCCAAGTGCTGAGCTACCAAAACTTCGTGCACGCCGTCTCTGGAGCCGCGGTGAGTTGAGTGCACGCTTAAATATTTGCCGGCTAAAGGTCAAGATGGCACTGGGTAAATGCTAATTGAGACCTCTCTTACAGGGCGGCTGCATCGCCATGAGCACCTTCTATCCGCTGGACACGGTGCGTTCCCGCCTGCAGTGTAAGTTGCCTATGAAAGATTGGGAGTGTCGTTCCCGCCGTACCGCCTGTAACTAATCTTAGAAAACGACGTAGATAACGAAGCACGCTTTAACAGTACCTGCTATACCTTTGGGCGAGTTCAAACTCCAGCGATTGGAAACTTTCTATTGATATGTTAAAGAGCCGCCGGGTCTAATCAGCTAATCCAATTTCATAGGTTCTGTATATAGAAAGGGGGAAATCGATAGGAATTCTGGTTACTGCCGCAATGCGAGATTTTGTATATTTACTTAGGAAAAAGGTTCAGTATTTTAAAAAGATCTACAAAAGATAGTCAGCATACATATATATATATTTAATTTGATTACTTGATTAATTTAGTATTTCTTAAATCTGTAGTTTTTAGGGATCAAAGGGCATGCACTTATGCATCATTTTCATTTGCTTACTGAAACCAGAAACAAATTTTATTAAAAATGCACACAGTTTGCCAAAGGTGCAAGTCCACGTTTGGACTTTGCCACACGAAATTAAACAAACAGTAGTCATTGACTAAAATATTGCATAAAACATAAGGCTTTCAACTGCAAGTTTATGTGTTTAAGTTTATTACAAAACAACAGTTTTAAATACAAATTCTAATATTTACACTACAAAAGCAAACAGATTATAATATTCATAATATTCCTTCTAAAGGGAGTTCACTTTAGTGTCTCCAGGTTCAATGACAGAAATGGGATAATTATCATTTTAGGAGGGTTCAAGGTCGGCCTAAACCCATTGCTAATTTTAGTATATGCGTGCGTGACAAATTGAATCAGACTTTAAGTAGCAATAGTCACCACAGAGGCAGTTCCAGGCGCAACAATCTCCAATTCTAAATCAGAAAATCTCCAACTCAAAAGCTAAAACTTCTTTGTTTCCCTTTGCAGTAGAGGAAGCCGGCAAGGTGCGCAGTACTAGGCAGGTTATCAAGGAGATAGTGCTGGGCGAGGGCTTCCAGTCCCTATACCGCGGACTAGGACCCGTTCTCCAGAGCCTGTGCATCTCGAACTTTGTCTACTTCTACACATTCCACGCGCTAAAGGCGGTGGCTTCAGGCGGCTCTCCCGCCCAGCACAGCGCGTTAAAGGATCTGCTCCTGGGCAGCATCGCCGGTATAATCAATGTGCTGACCACCACACCCTTTTGGGTGGTGAACACGCGTCTGCGCATGCGTAATGTGCCCGGAACCTCCGACGAAGTTAACAAGCACTACAAGAGCCTGCTGGAAGGACTCAAGTATGTGGCAAAGACGGAGGGCATTGCCGGCCTCTGGTCTGGCACCATTCCCTCGCTAATGCTGGTGTCCAATCCCGCCCTGCAGTTCATGATGTACGAGCTTCTCAAGCGCAACCTAATGATCTTCAACGGTGGTGAGATGAGCAGTCTGAGCTTCTTCTTTATCGGAGCAATTGCCAAGGCCTTCGCCACGGTGCTAACGTATCCGCTGCAGCTGGTGCAGACCAAGGAGCGCCACCGCAGCAAGGAGGCAGAAACAAAGCCAACGACTTCATCCAAAGCCAAGACGCCGAGCACACTGGAGCTGATGATCAGCATACTGCAGCACCAGGGCATTCGGGGGCTATTCCGCGGTCTGGAGGCTAAGATCCTGCAAACCGTGCTTACTGCCGCCCTCATGTTCATGGCCTACGAGAAGATCGCCGGCACAGTGGGCATGCTGCTCAAGCGCAACTGATGATAGAGGCTCTAGCTCTAGTCTACCCGTAGTTTTAATCACCAAAACCGTAACCCTAAGCCGCAACGCATCACAGTCTGTCTAAGGATATACGGCCAGCACAGAACACAAACGAAACCACTCCAAAGGTAGTCGCTAAGCGAAGATGGAATAAAGGAAAGGATAATGCTTAACAAATGGAAAAAATAATAACTGAAGCGTTTTATTCATAATAGTCTGCACAGCAGACTGACTCGTCTGGGACTGCTTATTTTCTATTCTTTCTCCTGATACATCTTGGCCTCTTACTTGGTTTTGGTGTTCTCCGAAGGCTTCTCAGTCTTCTTTCTCTTGGGACTCCTCAGATTTGGAATCCACACCTCCATTTTTCCCTTCCTTGGAGTCTTCTAAAGGCTTCTCAGTGTTTTCTTCCTCCTTATCCTGGGTTTTCCCCTTATCTTTACCATCTTCCGACTCCCCGGAAGCCTTATTCTTGGCATCATCCAAAGACTTGTGCGACTTGGAATCTCCATCATTCGATTTCTTTTCGCTGGGATTGGCCAACTCGGCCAGATTGTACTTCTTGCTCTCCAAATAGTTGTCAATAACGCTAAGCAGGCAATATCCGCGTAGCACCTCTACTATGATAGATTTCTTAGCTTCCTTAAGGTCCACCTTGTTCCCGATGTTCTTGGAATTGACCAAATCGGCCAGCTGATGGATCACCTCATCCCGTTTAATCTGCTGGTTGTAGCGATGATTGAAGATGATACCATAGCTGGTAGGTTCCTTGAGGAAATGTTTGTCGAATAGTGTGCCTGCCGCGTTGATAATGTCCGGCATATTGGCGCGGCAAACGGCCTCGATGGGCACCAAGCGCAGGACGAAGCGTGACTGCGATTTGCCGGTTGTTTTTATGTCGTTGACTATGTGCTTTCCCAGCTCCACGGGATCATCGAGCAATGTGCGAATGAACACACAGTTGGTGGTGCCGGTGTCCATGTTCTGGAAGCGCACCTTGCGCTGTGAAAGCGTCTCCCGGCATTTGGCTGCCGCTGCCTCCAGATCGTCGTCGTTTTCATCATCGGTTGCAGGTCGTCCAGTCGGTTTCTCTGCCCCGTTAGAGTCCTTCTGCTCATCGTCCGGCTTCTTGTCCGGCTCACTCTCTTGCTTTTCCGCGCCGTAGAGCAAATCTGCATAGTGATTCAACAGATTGTAGCACTCGCGCACGCATGCCTTCTCGTTGATGTTGCACGTGGCGAAGAAGCCGCGCTGGCCGGGCTGGAGCACCTGCCGCTTGGCATGGAAATACTTCTTCTTGTTTTGTTTGAACTTGGGGTTCGTCATTTTGGCTTTCTTAACAGAAGGTTCCATAAAATAAGAAAATGTTTTACCGGTGTCGAATGGCAGTTTCCCAAGCAATGTGACCAAGCAGTTCAAAAAATACCATTGATTAAAATACGTGTCAAGATAGCGTCAATACACAGTTTTAAATATGCTTTTTGGTAGAGCCTACATATTTATATGTATATTAAATCGAGTACCAAATTATACAATAAGAGTCTTATTAATTTCACTAGACAGTAAAATTAAAATTAATAAAACTTACATATAATAAATACTCCATTTCAGCTGAATGGTATATTCAGATCGCGACCACTTTTATGCCTTGGCCACACCTAGCTGGCGTCATTCTTTTCGCCCCTGGGCACACTGTTTGCCTTTCGCACGCGTATTTTTCTAGCAATTTTGCGTGTAAATTTTGTTGTTAAATCACAGTAAAACAGCAGCAATCATGGCGCAGTTTGACCTAACACGCATCAACTGTCAATATCTGGACAGGCATCTCACCTTCCCGCTTCTGGAGTTCTTGTGCGGCAAGGAGGTTAGAAAATTTGCCAGGCGGTGCTCCGCCAGCCGATGCCGTGTCACCACTGTGGAGCTTATGGGTTATATATGTTTTTTGTGCATTGTTTCTGCGACAGATCTACAACCAGCAGGAGCTGCTGGAATATATCCTGGAGACGGTGAACAAGACGAACATGATTGATTACACGATGGACACCCGAAAGCGTCTTAATCTCAGCCAGGAGATGCCCGAGGAGCTGGTGCAGCGAAAGGCAGAGGTCCTGGCGACGCTCAAGCAGCTGCAGAACGAGGTGGCGCCGATCATGAAGGCCACCGACATCCTCAAGAACGGCGAGAGCATGAAGGACTCGAAGACGTTCGTCAATGCCTTGCAAAAGGATTACAACTTTAAGCTGGAGCACCTTGAAAGCGCCTACAAGCTGGCCAAGTATCTGTACGAGTGCGGCAACTATCAGGAGTCCACCTCGTACCTCTACTTCTGTCTGATTGTCATGTCGCCCAACGATAAGGTGGGTAGAGGATCTTATTCGACATAAAATAATCTGAGAAACTAACCAATCACACCCTTTTATTGCAGAACTATCTGAATGTGCTGTGGGGCAAGCTGGCTGCTGAGATCCTGACCCTCAACTGGAACACCGCCCTGGAGGATCTGACGCGTCTGCGTGACTACATCGATAGCGCCAACTTCAGCACCATCCAGGCCTTGCAGCAGCGCACCTGGCTGATCCACTGGTCGGTGCTGGTGTTCTTCAACCATCCAAAGGGCCGGGATCTCATCATCGAGATGTTCCTGTACAAGCCGCTGTATCTGAACGCCATCCAGACGATGTGCCCGCACATCATGCGCTATCTGGCCACCGCCGTTGTGATCAATCGCACCCGGCGCAACGCCCTCAAGGATTTGATCAAGGTGATCCAGCAGGAGTCGTATACGTACCGCGATCCCATCACCGAGTTCCTTGAGTGCCTCTACGTCAACTTTGACTTTGAGGGGGCGCGTCTGAAGCTGCACGAGTGCCAAACGGTGATCCTCAACGATTTCTTCATCGTCGCCTGCCTGAACGAGTTCGTGGAGGATGCCCGTCTGATGATCTTCGAGACGTTCTGCCGCATTCATCAGTGCATCACCATCAGCATGCTGGCCGATAAGCTGAACATGAAGCCCAACGAGGCCGAGTGCTGGATCGTCAACCTCATCCGCAATGCCCGGCTAAATGCCAAGATCGATTCGAAGCTGGGGCATGTGGTGATGGGCACCCAGCCACTGAGCCCTTACCAGCAGCTGGTGGAGAAGATCGACTCGCTGTCGATGCGGTCGGAGCATTTGGCCGGTTTGATTGAGCGCAAGAGCAAGCAGAAGAACCAGGAGTCCGTCGACTCGTGGAAGTACTATTAATCCAATCTGCTGACTTTTTATCCACACACTAAGCTAAGACACTTTGTACCCCCCCAATGATTGCGCGCAGTCGAGCGAATAAACCAACATCTTCAGCCTTTCGCTCAAAAGCTCAAATTTTATTTCCATTGGAATCGATAAAGGCGGGAATTTTCAATTGCGCTAGCCTACAGAATGCAATAACGGTCCTAGTCTTACAATTAGCTGCTTGTACCTACGCGTCGGTGCTGGGTATAGCCCCGGATCACACTATTAATTGCTACCGCTGTTTCTTCTGCTTGACCACCAGCCAAGATCGCACGGGCAGGTCCTGCAGATAGACGATCCACTTGCGCACTAGGAGCAGCCACACAATGCCGTACACCACACAGAACGCGGACTCCAAGTAGTAACCATCGAAGGTTATTTCACACTTGCCCTCCCCTGTCTCACAGCTCTGCAGAGATATGGGGATATGTTAGTAAAAGAAATATATTTGCTTCTCCGCTGCACTCACCTGCTGCTGTTCCTTGTCCTGACAGGTGTTGGCCGCATTATTGGAGCACTGCTTCCACGTGAGCACGTCCACCAGCCAGAGCACCACGGTGTTGGGCCAATTGCCTCCCAGGTTGCACAGTGTATTAAGGAATGTCATGTAGGTGCCGCCCACTGCTGGGTCCGAGATCTTGGCAAAGAAGGCCATGGCGGCCACGAACATGGAGTAGAGGAATACTTGGTAGCAGGCATAGTTGATCACCAACAAAACGTAGTAGTAAACTGGCACTGTGCCCCCCTGGATGATGTAGGGCGTGGCATACGCAAAGAAGGTGGCCACCGTTGCCATGATGAGGCGATAGGGAATAGCCTTCAGGTAAACGTCCATGGGTCGGGGGCCGTTTGTGTAGCGACCCACTGCAAGCGGCAGGATGAGCTGCAGCGGTACGAGGGGAATGGCTAGCAGGGCAAGTTTTTCCTTGGGCACGCCGGCATCGATTAGCTTTAGGCTGGTCACTGCATCAGAGGCGGCGAACGTAACCTTAACGGTGAGAAGTATTACGGCCAGGATCTGCACCGGTCGCATGCGAACCATATCCCACAGGATCTTGTAGCTCTGATGGATGTTCAGCTCGTGCTCCTCTGTGTAGCGAGCGTCCATGTGGGCGTCCTCGATGTCGTTTTCCTTCTTGAAGATTGCCACCAAAGTGGTGGCGACCACGAAAGTGATGCCCCAGAACCAAAGGAAGCGCGGCAGCGTCACGAACCCCTCATCCATCGGCACATCCCGCAAGTACGTGTTGCAAAAGTCTTTAGACTCCAGGGCTATGAAGACCACGTAGCCAAGGAAGTAGCCAGCGGTCTGGCCAACACTGTTACAGGTGGAGGCATAGCCCACGTTGCAGCGCTTAAGCATGGTCAGCGCCCAGCCATCTACGGCAATGTCCTGGGTGGCGGCCAAGAAGTTCAGCAGGAAGAAGAGCAACGTCAGAAGCGGTACATTGGGCTCCGCGCCATTTCCGCCCAGCCAGCGGTCCACATGGAGCGACAGGAGCAGCATAAAGGCTCCCAAGAGGTACTGCACTGGCACCAGCCAAGATTTTCGGCGACCAAAGCGGCGCACGTACAGCGAGTCCACAATCGGGGCCCACAGTAGCTTCAGGCTGAAGGGCCAATAGGCGAATGAGAACTCCGCCTGCTGTTTGTAGCTCGCTCCTCGATTCTGGAGGAGCATGGGAATGGCGGCAATGAGGCCAATGGGAATGCCCTGAAGGATATACAGGAACAGCAGGATTGCTATATTCCTTCGGTCGCCGCGAATATCGGGCTTTTGGTCCTCCTTGTCCTTGTGCGACTTTGAGGTGTCCTCGATGAGCACCTCCTGATCGGCATCGCTGCCGGGCGCCTTTCGACGTACCGCAGACATGCTAATGTGAATTAATATAGAGGCTATAATGTATGCACTATAGTATGAGGCCACCGTCGGCTGCTGCTCACCTGTTTTCCTAATCACTAAACAGGTAAAACGAAATAACAACAAATGTCCTCAGGTCCACGTCACTCAAGTGTCGAGCTTTTTTTTAACGTGTCGGATTTTCTGGAGGCTGCTGATTTTTTATAGTATTTTCGGTTAAAAAACTGCTCTGTTTCTGCGCCAGCGCTTTCTAAACTAATTCATTTTTCGTGAGGACTTAATTTATTAAGTTCGTGGCATATGTTTTTGTTGACGTCCAAGCACGAAAATGAATTTATGGCAAATGCATTGCTACAAGAGCTTAAGCACAACTGGCCACACTAGTGAAGTTGGCGGTCTGAGCGTAAACTGTTTCAAATCTATTTGAAAAAACGATGATTTTCCTATTATGACTTTTCATTAATTTTGCTTTTAGTCGCACTATTTTCTAACTATGACATTTCCTAGAATCGCCATATTTAGTTAATACTTTGTGGCAAATTTATACTCATCTACAGAAACCTCAACGGCGACTGGCTACACTTTTTACGCTGGCGGGTTGCATATAAAAGTTTAAAATTCAACTGGCAGAGGATGAGATTGCTATTTTTAGCTATACTTTCATTTGTTAAGCCAGACAGAAATATATGCGCGTATACACACAAGCTGCTGCTTGACTTTCCGGGAACAGATAAGATACCTCGCCATACTGAAAAGCCATACAATAGCGGTTAAAAAAATAGGTTCGAAGCTGGAGAAATACACAAAAAAAAATCACCAAATGATTTTCTTAAAGTTTAACTTAAAAATGGTTTTAACAACTAACTATAAAATAATATAGTTTTCAATTTCTTCTCACGGCCGTTTTTGTACCTTTAGATCGGGGAAGGTCTACAAAAAAATTAATTCAGCTTAAAGAACCAATAACCCCATGCAGTGCTTTAATCTTTAAACTTTTAGCAACTTATATATATTTATGTATATAAAAGAACATTTCAAAGTCACCGCCACTGTGCTTTCCAAATATATACACATATCAACATGTAGATATTATTCAACGGTTGCTCCCTTTACCCAAAACAACAACATCGAGTGTTTTGCAGCTTTTGTTTTAATAATAAAGTGAATTACTGAGAGCATTTTACTGGCTTGCTGGGCGAACACATTCAGATGTTTCAATTATAATTAAAAGTAATTACTGATACTCCACACACACAGAACCACAGACGGGCATGCTGGATGCTGGCCGGCATCTCGAATAACAATTTCAATTTCCGAATACATACGTTTTGAATAATAATAGACTCTAAACTGGTTTCAGTTCGCTCTTCACTCTTCCAGAGGGAAGAAGGCAATGGTTGTGACCGTTTTGTTTTCATAGCTTAGCTTAAATTTTAATAAAGTGTTCAATTGAAACTATGACGCTGCTGGTGCTGTTGGCTGGCTGGATGGCAGGCCTGTTATTCTATATTCTATTAAGATCTCTGTACTGGTCGGCTGGCTGGCTGGCTTCCTGGCGTCTGCTTTCGTTTACATTCATGGTTATTGTTTCGTTCTCTGTTTGCCTTCCATTTCTCGCTCCTCCCGGGTGGCGTGCTCCAGTTCAATTAAATTTCGTGGAAGGCCGTTTAGCTTTTAACTGCTCGCTTTTCCGCTCCCTTTGCCTCATTCCCGCTCCTGCTCCAGCTTTACTTGGCGGGCGATGAGCCAAAGACCGGCTCCTCCCACTTGTGGTGCACCTCGGGCGTTAGGTTGCTAATCTGCACGTGCACTGCCTGGTGTTTCTCGTACTTGGGTGGAATGGCGCATAGACGGTATTTGACCTCGTCCCCGGGCATGGGTACATATTCACCTTCGATGCTGCAAAACGATTGTTGGTATATTTTTTAGGAAAGGTCTCGAATATGCATTATTCATCAACTTACTCGGAAACATGACAGAATACGTCCTCGCCACCGCCGCTGGGTGTAATGAAGCCATGTCCCTTGCTGCGGCTGAAGGATTTCACAATTCCGGTCACCACCGGATTTTCCAGGGCCCGAGCAGAGCTAATTTTTTTTTTAGGATTTTTTTTTTGCGTTGGCGCGTGTTTGGGTTTTTGGCAGCGTTTAATACGGAAAGGGAGAAGCAGGAAGAGGCAATTAAATCAATGTCAGAAGGGTGCAGTAGAGGTTACATTTTGAAAGGGGTTTAATATTTTAAAAAGGATGTTTCATTTTTAATTCGAATTTTAAGCACATAAAAAGTATGTTAATTTTAATAGGGAATAAATATAATTTTTTTTGTGAGGTTTTATCCGTTAAAACGAATTTATACATTTTTTAAAAGGCTTAAAAAAAGGGAAAGTGTGGCCCCCTTAGCCCCCCTAAGAAGGCCTCTGTAATAGGGCCTAGTATTGTTTTGGCAAGGACACATTTGGGTTGTAAAGGGGGTGGCAGAAAGGGAAAAAGGCATAGTCGAAGGAGGTGTGGGGACTTACGTCGAGGCCGTGCGTGTGCGCCGCGTGATGATGGGACTGGGCAGCTGCAGCGTGGCATTGGGGCTGTGGCTGTTGTGGTGGAACACCGGCGGCTTGGCGGTCAGCAGCTTTTCGGGCGTCCTTGGCTCGGCCATGGCTTTCTCGGTTCTAGCGTTCTTGCCTCTCTTTCGCTCTGCTATTGCAGTCAGTCGGTCAGTGGAAGCGGCTTTTGCGCGTGTGTGTGGCGTCGCTGTCGCCCGTGTGGCTGTATGCGTGTGTGTGTGAGTGGCTGAGTGGACGGCAAGCAGCCAAGTCTGTCGAGTTCAAGGCCACGGGATAGACGGCGGGTTAGTCAGCCAGCAAATTGCGTTGCGCTAATTTCACCTTTACGATGTAGCTTACCGCGAACTTCACGCACCTCTCAAACAATTAACACCTCGATTTTAAAAGCTTTCTCCCTCTCGTTTCGGCTGCTGGATCGAACGGAACGGACACCCACACTGATGAAACTTTTTGCCGCAAGCGCGAAATGCCGGTCACTTGAGTGTATTTTTTCTCTGCAAATTTAACTATTTGAGCTGCAGCTTTTATTCGCCTGAGAATCGGAAATTTTATTTAAGTTTTCCGGACAGTATTTGTTTAGATTTTCTACGCGCTTTTTTCAGAATTTAAGTTTTTTCTTCAAATGGCGGCGATTCAGCAATTCGCGTCGAGTGATTCAGAGTGACCGTTGGCCAAAGTTGAAAAGACACCGCAACAAAGTATGACCCCATTATTGGCCCTAAAAAAATGCCAAGTAACGAGTGGAAAGCGCGGTTACACTTCAAAAGAATAAATATTTTTCGGCTTCGTGACAAGTTTAAAAACTGGATACCGGCTAAACTTACAAATTTTAACAACTGTTTTTATTGAGATAATATAGTTGTATATGCATCAAAAATGAGTACCATATACTTATTAAGGATAATAAAGCTTGTTGTTGAGACTCCATTTTCATATATTCAAGGTGTTAATTGTCGATATTCTTTAAAGACACTCACGTCGCTCACGCGACGTATGTGTTCACCTCTAGAAATCTGTAGAAATTGAAACTTTAGCGTCTTCAAAGAAATTTAAGAAATTCTAACAAAAACCGATTGATGCCGCATATTCTCTACATGTAATCGCCTAACGGTGCAATGATAAGCGATACGGAGAGCGAAGGCGGTGAGGTCCTGGACGTGTTCGATCCCGAAACTGACTCCGCGGCCAGCAGGGACTCAGATCAGCCTGTGATGCGCAGGCAGAGATGGCAGCGAATTATTACGCAGCCTGAGTTGCTGGATTTGGTTCCTCAGGCTCTCAGAGGCTATGTGAATGGGGAGGGAGATTTAATTTATCCGGATAGTAGTGAGGAATCGAACGAGGAAGCAGAGCCAGCCGAGCCAGCCGAGCCTTCAGGTGCTGAAGTGGGAGCAATGAGAGCAAGGATCTATGAGGTAGTTTATCCCCGCGATTACGATTTGATGATTCACGTACCTCAACACCAGGATTCAAATCAGGTGCATCCCGACGAAAATCGATATGTACAGGATGAGCTAGACGAGCCTGTTATCGGCCAGGAAGAACAGGACCAGCCACCACAACCTGAAGGCGATGAGGATGCCCCTAGGGTTCCCATAATTCAGGGCATTTTGGTAGATGTCCCACGAATACCCAGTCCACCAACCACTTCCAGGCTGTCTGTAGGCCGGGAGTCTGCTGTGATCTCACTAGACACTCCGTCGCCACCAAAGAAACGCAAGCGCGGGTCTCCAACGTCCGGTACTAGCTCTAAAAAGACGTCCCCGGAGGCAAAACTCCAATGTCTGGACGAGGACGAGGACGATGGCATGACCTGTCCCATTTGCCTGGAATCCTGGGAGATGAGTGGTGAGCACCGACTGGTCTCCCTGCGTTGCGGCCATCTCTATGGCGAGTCCTGCATCCGTCGTTGGTTGAACGAAAGCCAGCGTCAATCGTCTGTTAAGGTGTGCCCGCAATGTAAGACAAAAGCAACATTTCGTGACATCCGTAAACTGTACGCCAAGAAAATTCAAATGCTGGACACGGAAATTAAGGAGCAGCTGGAGGCGGAGCGTCGACGTAACCAAGAACTGACAACGGAGCTGGCCACGTCGAAGCTGTGCAACGCCCTCGCTTCGGAGAAGCTGGTTAAGCTCCAGGTTAACTACGATCGCTTGAAGGAACTGGTTAGAGCGGGTGGCAGTCTTGGAGCCTTCGCGGAGGATGCATCCGGCAGTTGTGGCCAGAAAAGCGTGCACCAGCTGGCTTTCCATCGCCTGTACATGGAGAAGAACTTTGAGATCAGTCGTGAGCCGGGCTGTCGCGTGCTGCTGTACTCCGCCAAGCACTCGATACTGGTGGCCTCGCAGAAGAGTGGCCAGAATCTGTTTCCCGGCTACGGAGTACGCTTCATCGATCCGACTATCTTTAAGCCATTGCACTTTCTGCATACCTCAACCGTGACGATCAGGGATGTGGCATTCAGCGAGTCGCAGCAACTGCTCACGGTGGCCAGTCGGGAGCCAAAGATCAAACTGTTCGATATCCGATCGCGTCTTTGCTCTTCTATGTTCACGGCCCACGACAAGATGCTGTGGTCGTGCGCCCTGGATCGCAACGAGCGTGAGCATTTCCTCTACGCCGGCGACATGCGAGGAGGAGTCTACATATATGACCTGCGCTTTCCGGAGAACATACTCTGCGAGTTCCAACAAAACGGTGAGTATTAAAGCGCAAGTCCCCTTTGTTAACCTTTAATTTACATTCAACGTTTATAGATAACTTTAGTCCTGTGATAGACATATTTACTGTGCCACCGAATAAGACTTTTAGCAGCGGCGGCTTTTTGGTCTGCCAGCTGACAGCCCTCACATTTTACGAGTACTCGGCTGACAATGACACGGCCGTGCCCACCCGACTAAACGTGGAGGGTCCATTTATGTCCATGCAATACGATGCCGTGCAGGACACGCTGCTCGTTTCAGTTAGATCCAATCCAAATATACCCCAATCCCGCTTCATACTCGCCCAGCTCGATAAGATTGACGATACGCCAGTGCTGAAGGTCAAGGCCACTATGTATGGCTCCAAGTCCACGCCCTTAATGACACGACCCACGCAAATGGGCGTCGAGGATAACACGTTGATTTTTGGCTATCTGCAGGATAGGAAGGGGCTGATGATGTACGATGTGCGGCGTGAGGAGCGCGTCCAAACGATGCCCGTGAGCGAGGTGATCTATGACATGTGCCCGGTGGCCACGCAGGCGGGATCCTATCTGGCCGCCCTCACCGACAACAAATGTCGCGTCTACAAGGTGAATAGTTCCAAGCGATGAGAGCTGCCAGTATAGCCAAGTTAAGATAGAATAACTGATTGCTTATGCGGAATCTAAGAATTACATTTATAATTTTTCATATTTTCCATTTATTATAAACATTTTGTGAACATAAATGTACTTTCTCATTTCTCTGATTTTGATTCTTGATTTCAATTTGAATTTTGAATGCTCGTATCATGTAATATCTGTTTTGAGTATAAGTCTTGTATAAAACAATGGAGAATGTTGGTTCGGTTATTAATAATATACATACATATAAAGCTATACAAAAATGTGTTTGTTATCCATACAAATATCAGATTTATATATATATATAAGAGGCGTATTTATAGATACTCCCAAGTGAATTGAACGAATTAAATATATGTCCTTAAATTCATTCCTCTGACAGTCTCTCGAAATGTTTGCAACAGTTTCAAAGGTTTTGGGAACAGTTCCTCGATCTCCAGCGACTAAATCTAAATGAATTCGGTTTGCTTCTTGCTCTTGAGTCTTGAGTTCGGTGTAAAAGTAGTATCAAAAAGGTTTCGTCGTCATCGTTGGTCGTTCGGTGATCGGTTTTTGGCAGAAATCAAAAACCTCTGTGGCATATGTACTCCCTCTTAGTTGTATATATGGATTTATAGTATATAGCATATAGATAAGTGTGAGCTTGTGTTTTTTTGGATAGTTGAAAGACGCAGATCTATACTTTTCAAGTATAATTTTGTGTATATATTTTTTGTGTTGTTTTATTTGTGTTTTCTTGCTGTTTGCTTGTGTCAGTGTGTGGGCTGTGTTGTATTAATGATTAAGATTAGAGAGACGACGCATGATGGAGTAAGTAGTGTTACTTAAAGAGCTTACAACTTAAACTGTACGAGAACTAAGACATATCTTTATATATATATATATAAACACTAGATTCACTTAGGCTAAACTAAACTCGAAACGATGTCGAAGGGATAAACGAAGCTACAGCTAGAAGCCAACTGGAGATCGATTAGCACGCACTTCCAATTGAAATTTATAATAATTATAAATTATCAATCCATAATATAGCATAAATTGGAATTGCCAGGTTATTAATCGCTCTCCAGTCGGATAAAGAAAGGTGAGAAAGAAGGATAAGCAGTGGGGTCTTAGAGATTTTTAGTTCGCTTAATCGACGCGCGCATATCGCGGCACTATATCCTTTTGGATCCAGTAGTTGCACGTCAGGTAGTCCTCCTGCGGTTGCGCATCCTGGCCCACATTGATGACTCTGCGGTTGCGATCGAACGACTGCACCGTGCCATGGGACACATAGTAGTAGAAGAGCTGCTGCATGGCCGACACGAAGCGTCGCTGCTCCACGGTATGTGGCTCGTAGCGTCCCAGAATGGCCTGCACATCGGCATCCACGGTGGCCAGCTGATCGGCACCCTCACCCTGGGTAACCACATAGAAGGGAACGCTCGCCTGCACCCGGGCATTCGTTAGCAGCGGGCACACGCTGCGAATATCCGTGATGATGGAAACTAGCGACGCATAGCTGCTGGCATTGTACTGTTCGATGACTTCGTCGGTGATACCCAAGGCGCCGATTTGTGAGTTGCTCAGATACTCGCGAACCTCCTCCCGCGTCCAGTTGGCATGCAGCTCGCGCAGCTTCTCGGTGTGGGCCTCATGAGCAGTGGCTCCCAGCACCAGCAGCGGTTTGTCCGTGAACTGTTCGCGTTTCCACGACTGCGATGCATGTTCGGCGAGGACAACTCCGTCAAGAACGAGCCACTCGTGGCGACTGCCGCTGGCATTGGCCTCTTGGGGCTGTGGAAGATCCACGGGGAAGTGCAGCCAGGTGTCGGGAGTGGCGGCCCACAAGCGCTCGCTGGATGCCTCGCGCAAACACTCCACATCCGTGCACTCCAGGGTGCCCATCAGCTGTTGGTTGAGCTTCTCGGACTCCGTCAGGGGTTTTCCCGGGAGAATAGCCGAACCGGATGAGGCCCACGCCCTGGTGTACAGGTCTTGGAGCTTGGGCGAGCTGGCTAAAACGGTGACCAGTGTGGCTCCGGCCCGGTGTCCCAGTAAAGTCACCGACTTGGGGTCACCACCAAAGTGCGCAATATTCAGCTTAATCCACTTGAGCACGGCGATGATATCGGTGAGCGCATAGTTGCCCGACGTCGGTGGATGTGACTCCTTGGATAGAGCATCAAGAGCGAGGAAACCGAACACGCCCAAGCGGAAGTTGGGACGCACAAAGATCACATCGTGGGAGCGAGAGTAACGGGCCGATGGACGAAGGATTCCCGGCGAAGGTCCAGCCAAAGATTCGGCGCCAATCAATACCACCACCGGCAGGGGATTGTTGTAACGCACATGCGGCGTGACCACATCCAGATACAGACAGTCCTCGTCGCCCACGGTGGTGCCATTACCCAGTCTCTGCGTGCACACAACGCTGCTGTTGTGCGTCGGCAATGTATCATTCCAGCATAGATTAATGTCGTCTATCAGCTCGGCCGGCTTCCAACGCAGATTGTCCACCGGTGGCTTGGCATACGGGATACCACGGAATGCAAAGGCTCCATCTTCCTTAACACCCTCCACGGGGCCGCAGCTTGTCACCGCCATAATGAAGCGTCCTTCCCGGAGCGGCGGCGATGTCAGAGTCTCATGCGTCAGCACATAACCGATCACGGCCAGCAGCAGCACAAACAGCAGGATGCCGAACACGATCAGCGCATCGTCCACACTGCACTTGTAGCCGCGCAGACGACTCAGCAGGGAGACGGGACGCTCCCGTTCCTCCTCCTCGGCGGCCAGCTTCTGTTCCGCTGCCAGCTTCTCATCCTTGAGATCGCTCTTCAGGTCATCGGTGCCATTGGTTTTGACCGGAGCCCTATCGACGGTGTCCTGATCCTTCAGTGAATCGTCAAGAGTTTCCATTGAGGCCAGACCGGCTTTGCCCAATCCCAGTTCCACATCGTCGTTGCTCTTCTTCTTCGGTATCATATTGGCAATGGGCAGCTTGATGGCGTTCAGCAGACCTCGCTTTTGGGGCGGTGCTTCCGAGGCATCCTCGGCCGGTGTGGCTTCAGCGGTGGCTTCTGTAAAAACATGGAATATAACTTTGTTAGAATTGCGTTTTTAGGGATTAATAAATAAGGCTGAGGTCTCAATATTCATATCTAGTAAATCCAGACCATGTAACCTCTGTTACTCACCCGACTTGGCATCGGCATCTCCGTTGACCAGCTGTTTTTTCTCCTTTTCGGCAGATGGCTTGCGAGCAAAGAAGCTGCGCAGGCGCTCACCGAGTCCTGGACGAGATTTCTGCTCAGTGGCAGTGCCAGCCTCACCATTGGCCTCCTTATCCTTCTCCTCCTCCTTTTCCTTTTCGAGCAGCTCGCCTTCGGCTCCGTCACCCTCGGCCTTGGGTTTGTTCTTCATGAAGAAACCGGGCAGCTTCAGGCCACCGATCGGGATCTTTTTGGGCTTCACCTCACGCTCCTCCTTGCTGATTTTCTTCTCATCGCCGCCCTCCGGCTTGGCGCCGTTCTCGGCCGGTATATCGATGATCTCCTCGCCGTTACCCGGCTTTTTAATTTCCGATTCAGCTGAATCTCCTCCGGTTTTCTTTTCTGCAACGGGCGATGACTTCTTGCCGACATTCGGAGATGCGGGCTTTGAGGTCTGTGGACTCGGTGTCTTCTCCTTGGCGTCCTCCTCCTTCTTGTCCAGCATTTTATCAGTTTCCTTGGGCTCCTCCAGCGTTTCCTGCTGGCCTGCTGTTGTCGTTTCAGTAGGTGGAGTTTCCTTCTCTTCGAGTTCGCCCATGTTGTTGTGGATAATTCAAGATCGTTTAGAGAACTCTGCGAGAATTCTGGAAATATATAAAGAAGATATTTCCTTAGTCCGAGTTCTTGAGATTGTTGGTCCTGTTCAGGACACACACCTTGACTTAGTTGACGGAATAACTAGGTTAGACTTTGGTTGGTTTTTTTTTTAGAAATTGTTGTTTAAGGATCTACGATCTAGGATCTATCACGATCGCTGGCTGAAATGCTTCTAGCTGCCGCTCTCAGCTGCACGCGCTTTTTATTCTGGTGGAAACCCTGACCTAAGGACAAGCAGCTGATCCTCCTGCCTGGCCAATGTCAACGCCGGCTGTCTCTCTATTCTTTGTCCTTGCACAATTACTCGAGGGTTTCCTTTGGGCCCCTCGCTTCTGCTCTACCTGGAATACACATACATGTCCATATCTGGTTTGGAAATCCTACCTGGAAAAGCGGGACCATACTCAGGTAGGCCATGGAAAATTTGCTCGAATTTCCCTAGGCACATATTCCTGCCGCATGGTCTTTTTTCGGGGCGGGAAGACCGCAAATTTATTAAGCGCACAGGACCAGCTGCACCCCGTGATCCCATCTATCCTGCAACCGTGCAAGATCCCTTCCTACTCTCGCTTTTTCTTTTTACAATTTTCTGTGGTACGTGCGCCTCGGCGCTTTTCACACGTCTCACGTTCTCCGAAATACATAGGCATTTTCTTAATTAGCGAAAAAATATAAAATCAACGTGGCGGAAAGCAAGCCAAGGACACTCGCCCGGACAAGACCTTTTTGCACCATTATGCCTGAAACGCCGCTCGCTGCGGGGCTGCAACAGTGGTCACAGTAGCAAATCACGTCCAGACTCATTCTTGAGTCCAGAAACAGGCAAAAGTCATGAGAATTTTATCTTTTTTTTTTTAAAGCCATTTGACTTTTGTTGACTTTTTTTTAATGATCGAGACAGGGACATTAGGTGCCATTAGTCCTGGCGTCATTAAAACACTATTTATGTTAGGTTATTAAAAACCCCTTATGTTACGCAGCCCAGAGTTCATAAGTCCTAAAATAGTCTTGAAATATTATTCTGTTTCATTATTCCTTGATCATTACAGATGATGATCTTTCACCAGAGATTTTCCTCTAATATAAAAACGTTTATTTAACAATTGTCCCAGTTTTGGTCTTATCAACCCCCTCTAAATATTACAGCTTCTAGTCAGTCTCATTTTATTTTACTCCAGTGAACCTTTTGCCACTTTTCCTCGTCATTTCCTTGTGAAGAGTGCATTACGAGACCAATACCCACACGCAATGGAAACCTAAAGTGACGCGACATGGAAAAAGCTGATGTGGCATAGGGGAAAAACGATGCCAGGCCGCGACCTCTGTCATGTAAATCAACCGAAATTCCATTAAAATGTGAACTTAAAGTTCAAATTGCATTGCGTGCCATAATCTGGCGTCATTATCAGTTCCATTCCCCAGTTTTTCCGTGACAAGTCGCGTAGGGGAAAATGGGGAAAAATCGAAACCAACAATACAGAGTTGCGTATCGAAAGTGAAAAGAGTGTCGCACAAAGGAAGGGGTTAAGTTTTAGTTGTGGGCACTTGTGGGGACAGACAGAACGAGGAGACGCATTGAAATCCAATTGAATCGGATTTCAAAGTATTACCAGGCTGGCAGTTGGAGGCGTTGTCGGAGGAGGAGATAAGTTGTCTGGCAGAAGTGTAGACAAGTCATGGGGCCAAGGCATATAAGCCTCCTCCTTGTTGTTCTTGCCGCTCGTGTACTATTCTTTCTCTCCTCCTAAAAAACACACAAACAGAAGCAGGTCAAAGTAATTACAGTTCACTGGAAATGGAGTATCTCTCTCTGGCCACTATCTCCTCTGTGGATCTGTACAGTGCGTGCCGGAGGCTTTAAGACAGTTGAACTAAATATCTTTACAGTCGCATAAAATAATTCCTGTAAAATCCATGAGCTAACACAACTAATTAAATCTTTATTGTAGTCTTTTCTATATAAAGATTCTCTTGGAAGTTTCATTTGAATCACAAATCACAAAATTAATAGTTTTTGTTTGGGGTTTTAAATCAATTTAAAGGGCTGCCTAAAGACCAACTTACAACATTTTTAAAGTATAGCTTTTAATTATTTCCCACCCGGTTTTAAGGCCACGGTAGTTACTGTGACCCAGAGCCAAGTTTACGATCTTTTTTCGCACAGTCTCACATATAATTCAAAGTGGAATGTTAATAAATAGAACAAAAAAGAAGGCAATTATTTATAGACTCGCCTGCCTATCATCCTTAATTAGCTGAGAAATGTTTGCAAAAGTGTCTGGTTCCCGACCACTGCGGGGGTCAAACAAACAAACAAAGTTGACGCACCCAAAACGCAATGAAAAGCGAAAAAAAACAAAAGAACAAAAAAGAAAAGCGTTCCATGTCGTCAAGTCACGCAGCCGAGTCCCGCACATTTTCCGCCTCCTTTCCGATTCTTGGCGGCATATGTGAGAGAGCGAGCTGTCGGTCTCTAATTTGTCTTGGCTCGTAAATTAAATCAAATTCGAAACTTGCGTTTGACATGCAATTCGACTTCCTTCTCATAGCCAAAAGCCCCCGCCCTATCTTCCTATTCCATTATCCCTGGATTTTATATCCATTTTTTTATTTTTTTTTTTAGTGCCGTGCACATGGAAATTGCCGTTAAAACATAAAGAATTGACCACAACACATTGAGGGGGATGTGAAAAACGCTTAGTGCTAGCCTTTAACAGTGGTAACATTTTGGGAAAATGTAGGTTTAGGATAAAATTTCAATTCTAAAGTTTCAAAACTAAATTTTATTGAGTTGCTTTTATTATTTTTAAGGACTTTACGAAGTTTAAACTACCACTTTGTAACTGGAGTTTTACTTGTTTAAACCCATTTTCTCTGTTCTAAATGTAATTTTAGTTACAAAAAGAAATACAAACAAATATTTCTTAGTTTATACTCATTTCTTTTGAAATTACTTTCCAACCACTGTGCGTTAAAAGTCCAAAAAGCCTGCTAGATTATCCTGGAACACGAACAACAACAGAAAGGTACCCCCTTGGACACACCACCATTAAGTCCTTGTCGATCCCAACTTAAGCGCAACAAATAAATTCTGGTGAAATAAGCACGTATCTCCAAACATGCCAAAAAACACTTTGGAAATGCATAAAACTGCAATTGCTTTTGGGCCATTTATTTATTTTTCCCCGGGGGAAGGGGACTCTCGCCAGGGGGGAGTGAGAATGCGACAACTGGTACACAAGTTGTTGGGTCCAAATTGCGGCTAGAGACGCAACTTGTGTCTGTCCTTTTTATATATTGTTCATGGGGTATTATCAATTACAGGGGTATATTTAATAAAATAAGTTAAAAATAAAAAATATACCAATATTTATTATTCAGGGAAACGGATTTTTGGTCCTTTGAATCTGAGCCTCAAGGAACGTTTTTTTTCTTTTTCTTTGTTAATTTTACAAAAAATAAATAAATAGGAAAATGTTTGCCCTCTTTCTACCTTAAACAACACATTTTTTTAACATGCCGATATTTTTACTATTTAATTTTTTTTTACCATTATACTTATCGATATAAATGATTTTATAGTCTCATGATGTCTAGAATGATCTTAATTTTCGCAAATTAAAGGGTATTTTATAGTCGGCACTGCCAAGCTTGGTCAGCTCTAACTTTTTTTAGTCGCCCAACTAACGGCAGCGAAGCATGAAACGAAAACAGTGCAAGGCAAATGACAAAACAAAAAGAAGGTGGAATTAAAAGGGGATGGAGAAACACTAGTTCGTGAAGAAGGAAAGGCGTGAGAGGAGGAGAGGCATGAAAGAAGGAGGAGTTAACCGATCCGCGTCCTGTTATTATTATTTATTACGCTTCCTGTTGGCTACCTTTTTTCTCTACTATCTCTTCCCCCCTATCCTTTATCTCCCTTCAGCACCCTTTTTCTTGACTTGTGACCAGACGGAAGTGCCGACACCCACCACCAGATGGCGCCTAGCCCGAGTGTCGTGTGCGTGGCCAATAAAAAAACGGAAAGCTTTACAACAAGAACACACTATTTTGACATGCACTTTTCCTAGTGTTCGTTGCGTGGGTGCCCTGCGTTTATGCTCAATTAAACAGGATATTTGAACAATTTCAGGACACTCATCAGGCCGCACATTAAGATCGGCTGATAGATAAAACGCTTAAGCCGACAGCAACAGCAAATTCTTGTTTATAATTATAAGTACGAGGAAATTTGTCTAGACAGCCAACAAAACAGCAATATAATAATTGCAATGCAATTTCGAGGTGCGTACAGTGAGAAAAAATTTTCGAAAATCATTTTGGATATTAATAGTGAAAATTTTAAAGGAAAATGTAAAAGGATATGATTTATTTTCTGAAATATATTTTTATTAGAATTTAACTAGAGATCCTTATGTTAAGTTCTTAATTTTTACGTTACTATAAAATCTTCAGGTGTACTTATTTCCCTCTTACACAATCCCTACAATCAGCGCTTTAGATTCAATAACCTCAGGCTAAATAATTTTTCAATTTGCGCCTCCAATTTCCACGGCGGAAAAGGAGACGGCGGAGACGACGAGGGCAATCGCAAAAACTTCTAACAAAGTCAATTTGTCATCCGGACGCCATGCTAATGGACTTCTTGGTCCGGGATTGGGTGCCTCCTCCTCAACATCTCTTGCTCTGCTTCTGGTCTCAGAGTATCCCCTGGAGCCACTTTAAAATAAACATTTAATGTTTTGATCTAACGATTTATCATGCTTACATTGTGTTGTATTTTTTGGTTCAAGTTTGTTAATTTCATGGCAATTTATTGAAGTTGATCCGAGGGTGGGAGGGATTGGAAAATGATGAGCCGCCACATATTCGCGGGGCAATCAAAAGAAGGGTGATTAATGAACAGATCTGACACGTGTTCAAAAGAATATGGTGAAGGGGGTCACAAGGGGCTATATAGAGAAGGCGGTGTGGAGTTCACCCGAGCATAAGATACACTAAGAAATATTTATGCCTTGCAAGGTGTTATAATATTTCCATTTCTTTAAATATATAGAAAGCTGTTTAAATTTTCAAAATTTTCAATTGAAAATAAGGTTTTTAAATGAACTTGACCTTCACTTCTGCTTTACAATATCCAGATTGTATTCCGACTAAATACTTTGCTCCTCCCAAGTATAATGCCCATTTCTGCAGTGTATGACAAATGAGGAAACCAGTAACCGCAATACCCAAAAGGTTTATGCACGTGCGATGTGAATATTCCCCCTTTTCTGGTCGTCTTTTCTCGTTCCACTGGCTGAAGATAATCTCCGGGGCAGGTAGGCAGCGGAAATTGGTAAACGAGCAAACAGACCATATAGAGGAGAGTCCCACAGACCTCAAAGGATCTGCGGAGGGCGCCTAGCACTGAGACAGGGCATCATGAGTTGGAGAAAGGGAACAACACACAAAATGGAAATGAGATTTGCACTTCAAAAAAAACAAGCATTTTTATGAATTTGTAATTACACTCAAGGGACAAATAATTTGGAAAATATTGAGGGGACAACCTTGAGTTGCAGCCGTCTTTTCTGTTAATATTTGTTTACATTCCGTAACCGCAGAGCAGTGGTGCCCAAGCAAATGACATGTTAGGACTGCCTTCTAGAATTCTCATACTAATATATACCTTTGTATGTTTTCAAAAAACTCATTTAAAAGGTATCAAAAAGTCGGTTTATTTCTCTTCCAGACATTTTCCTTATTTCCTGCCGGGGTTTTTTTACGTTACATCATTTAATTTTATTGCACATTTTCTTACACGACACGACTCTCCTTCTTTGAGATAAGCAAAGATTTCCCTCTCGATAAGGGAACTCTGAGAATTTCTTGAGGCTTAAAACTCCTAGCAAAGGCAATTGAGATTGTCAACAAAAAAAGGAATATTTATGATTTGTTTCGGGGTTCTCGTAACCCTCATTAGTCAATTGTCAGCAACTCAGGAGAGGGGGGTCTTCGTATTCCAGGCACTTGACTTTTTCAAGTTCTCAGCGCTGATGGATTTACAATTTCCCTAAATAAAAACTCCATTTTCATATATAAAAAAAAAAAAAAACTGTTTGACCATGAACTCGAGACATGAAAACTCTGTGGGATTGTTTATCTTAAAGTTGAAAAAGTGTTGAAAATTTGTGTTTGATATTCTTGTAGCATTTCCTTCGTTGTGTGTCTTTCTCTTAATTGTTGTTTACTTTTCAAGTGAAAGCGGCAAAACTTACATAAGAAACAACAACTTTAAATTGAATTGTAAAGAAGAAAACTTTTGATTAAACATAGACACACATTTTGTGGGGGGAAAAAGAGTGAGAAAATGAGATACTGTGGCACACTCATCAAACACCATCGTCATGAACACCATCATCATCGTGGCTGCCTGTCGGCTTTTGTCTTTTGAAAAATCTTGGCAAAACAATGAGGGAAGTTGGAAGAAGAAGTTGGCTGTTTGGAGTGGCGTGAAAAGCCAGGGGGAGTTGCCTCAATAAATCTCTTTCCGAATGCAAATGTTGCGTCAGCTTGGCATCTTCATTTTTTTCCTCCTGCCACTCGTTCGCCTGCAGCTCCCTCTTTTTCGGTTTTGTGTTGATGTTTCCCTCACTTTTTAGTCCCGGTATTCCCCGGAAGTCTGTTTCTGGAGCGAATCGAAGAGCAGCAGCTGCGCCAACTCAAACTTTCTTTAAAGATCTTGGGAGTCTTTCTTTTTTGTTTTCTCCCTTCCTTAATTGCCAGCGCCTATTAATTCATCATTGAATTATTGCCTTTTTCCCGGTATCCCTTCAGCGATTTCCTTTCCCATTTGTTTACGGAATTACTTTTTTGGGGATTTATTTCCCAGCTTGGCGTCTGCCTCTGCATACAAATGACTCAAAAGGGTCGTCGCTTGGTCTATTTCTGGAGCAACTCCTCCAGCCTCAAATCTCTGCGATGTTGATAGATTGAAATATCTTTCGAATGGCGTTTGAGGATTAGCACACATTATGTTTATGAAATCTTCAAAAAGGATTTGTCACGGCGACGACTTTGATTTATGTCAAATGGTTATGTTTTCCATCCGGAGCCAAGACACGGACTATTAGAAAGGATCGAAAAAGGGGAGAAAAGAGCAGGGGAAAGAGCTGTCAGATCGGTGACACGAGCCATTAGACCCCAAGAAGCATAAGATGATGATGATGGGTCTGCGTTCTTCAGGGATTATATCAATGAATCGTGAAGTGCCATTAATCTTATTAAGAGCTTGGAAGAGAAAAATGTATCTTTGGATTGCTTGTGGAGAGCAATTTAAATTGTTTTGGTAAGATTTTTCGTTGATAAATGTGGTTTTTGGAGGATTAGACATTTATTTGATTATATTGAACAGTTCGCAAAGGCTTTAAGTTTGAAGCTACATATATATTATGAAGCTTTGAAAGTATTTTTAGAAAAATTTTATTATATAGAAATAATTTTGTATAGAATATTTGCAAAAAAAATAATACAGTTACCTGACTTTGCATACTTTAAACTTATTTTAAGAATATAATTTGAATTTGTATTGGACCTTTTAAATTAACCTTTAACTCTTTATTAAGCCCATAATTTTATCTTTAAAATTTAAACGGGCATATGGACAGTTTGCACTTGAGAATTCCATCCAAACAAACCTTTAAGAACATTTCACAATTATAAATAGAATTTGTTCATTAGAACTGTAACATATTGAACAGTTTTATTTCATTTTTCAGTTTAATATTTTGTCTATTATATTAGAGTTTTTTTTAGCACAAAACTGTAATCCTTACTTGTTTTTAAATGTGCGCACACACGGCGGGTAAGAGATTCTCGTTGACAATTGGGAATAAATAATCCTTGAATTTGTAAATCCGAGCGGGTCGAATCGGAAATCCAAAATCCGAGGTCCTTCCTGCAGGACACTTAGGTGTGTATAACACACGTACAGATTTTCTGTGATTTATTGCGCGTTTTTCTTTTATTCACTCGTTCGGCAAACAACACACAAACTTTCAATGGATGCTGAGAGCAAAACAAAATGCACAAAAATAGTTGCGGTTTATTTGTAGATTTTTTGATTCTGATTTTTTGATTATAACATTTATATTTTTGCACTATTCGAAATATTCACAATAGGAATATTAAACTCTATTCCTTGTTCGATTTGTTTTCTTTCCGTCGCGTCTGTCGGTTTGGTGCGAGTGTGTGATTTAAAGGATGGTGTGCGATGAGAGACGAGGCGAACCGAAGCGGAGCAAAAAGCGTGCTGCTTCCAGAAGAGCAAAGACGTAAGTGAAACAACAACTAAGCCAGCCACCACGTACGTAAGTAACTCAGAGAACGTAAGGGGAAATTACGTAAGGGAGCGAGCTAAACGTAACAGACACGCTCTTTCTCTCTGGCCTTTGCTTTCCACTCAGAGCAGAGACATGAAAGCAGCGCACAGTGGGAAATTTGACTGTCTTAGCGAACAAAAAAATTTAAGTAACTAAACAATATACAGTAGAATCCGGTTATTGCTACTGTCAAGGGACCGACGATTTCACGTAGTTATACCCGGAAGACGTACTAACCGATAGTATGCAATACCTACATATATTATATATTGATATTGATATTAAAAAATATAATATATAAATTTAATTTTCCTCAATTAATATAGATTTTCTTATACTATTATTATTATCTAAACCATTCCCATATCATATAGTTCGCTTGATGAACCTATTTGCCAACTGTGCAACCAGTACCACACTGGAAACAGCTCTCCAATTATGCTCCCGCTCGTATTGTCACTCTCCCTTACTCTCTCTTACTCTCGGCGACTGGAAGCCCAAACACAGCCGGCTTCTGAGGTATGACAGAGAAGGGGGACACAGGAGAGCACACCCGCATAGGGGTGGCGTGCAACTGGAAAGCAGCGTGCTCTTGCTCTCTCCCGGCTATGCTCTCTCACTGTCTCCATGCATTGCTTTGTTTTGTTGTACAGTAAGTGCCAAACACTCTGTGGTGTTTTTGAAAAACATTAATGAAAAAGAAAGGGGATCACAAATTTCGTCAAAGGAGACATATAACAACCGAGAAAGTATGAGATAATTACTGGCTAAGATCTATCTAAAAATCCAGGTCTATGAGGTAAAAGATACAGCAACGATTTTAGATTTTGTTTTAAGAAGTCTTTAAGTAGACTAACCCTAATACTTTTATCGGCTTCTTTGATACTTTTACATTGAGAGTAATCCCAATTTGGCTCAAAGTTACCTAACCCTTCCTATTTCCCGATTATGTTTTCACTGAAAAGAAAACAATGAAAAACCGGCTGGCAAGAGATTCGGCATACAGGATTTTGGATTATAATTTCAGTTTTAAAACTCGTTCGCAGACTTGCTTAAAATTGGCAAGTGCTGAGGCGTAGTTTCAGATAAAAACACAGCTGGCAGATGTAGGGATATTCCAAGTCCTGATGCGTCACCACAGGCATAACAATAACCCCTTTTTGTTTTGGCACAGGGTTCAGCCATATCCCATCCCTACCCCTGAGAAAAAGAACAACTTTTTTGGAATTCCGAAAAAAAAAACATTTGATGATTTTTCACGTCAACTTAGACGGCACAATAGAAAAAATTATGATGCGTAACAAAGAAGATTCGAAAATATTCAGGAATATTCTAGAGGAAGTCGGGAAGCAAGCCCCGGATATACAATATTGCGTTGAACTTATGCCTTTGAAATATAAAGATCTATATATAAATACAGTGTATATAAAATTGAGAAATAATTGTTTTAAATATATGAACAGTGTTCAGAAAATGTATATTATGAAGTGACTCTCTATTTTTCGATAGATCAACGCATTTGTCTTGCCAAGACATATTTTATATCGGTGTATGCTCCTTGAATGATTACAGTAGCACCCATGACGACACGTGCTGTGAATGGATTATAGGTCTGTATGCTATATCGCTTCCTCCTCCACCGATCGAGTAAACTCCCGCTCCCTAGCCCACATGTTGTCAACAACTTTCACGCCCTCGAACTATGAGGGTTTCCCTATTTAATTCTAGAGCCACCGAGGCATTTCATTAGACATGATGTTAGGCGACATCTGCTTACCGAAAAACGGAGCAAATAACCCAGGAAAATTAATCGTACAACAGAAATAAAGGTAGCATCGGGTTACGACGCATGCCTGTCACGTAGCGGAGAAGGATCAAAAAGTGATCATCATTGAGATCGGGGAAACCCGCAAAATGTGACGCAGAGGAAGTGAACGAAATGAACACATGTTCCCTCTTGCCATGTGTGTGGGTGTGGGTTGTTCCGATGGAATAATTAACAAGTTTAATTTAAATTTGCGTTCCCTTTCGTGTGGGCGGGGATCCTGAAACAGGAAACGGCAGAAACCGAAAACGAGACCGTCTTTAAGAAGTTCGGAGGGGGAGTTCTCTACTCCAAATACACTACGATATAATGTAATTCAATCAACCAATGATTCGGTTTCAATATGTGCGAGGGGGGTAAAAGAAATCCCCGAAAAGCCGCTTAATGTTTGAGCTCAATTATATGGCTTTTGTGCGGCGTGGGGGTGCGGTCACTGTTTTCAACCCATAAACGCCCCAAAGTCGACTACATAAATGCTGAGCATAAAATTCGTCTTGTTTTTTAGACCCGTTGCAAATTATGTCCGGACATAAAAGCAGAAAACTTTTGTGGACTTACCCACAACCATAACTACACAACACCACTCCACTACTACACCCACTTGCTCTGAGGGCAACCACAAAAGTTACTGTTTTATTTAGCCAGCAAAAGGGAATGAGACGGCAGGGCGCGGTGACTAAGGATGTGGATGTGGATTTGGGCTCACTCTCTCTCTCTCTCTGGGATGCGGGACATGTGGCAAACAACAGGCGCAGCAAGTGTTAAGGCGCTGTTGTGTTGTGGCGCCCCCTTAATGGAATCAGTTCCCCCAGCAGTTCGCCATTTCTTCTGCCTCCTTAGATAAAACATGAAACGCTTTTAAGTGTTTCTGGCAGTCGAGGTTAAACACCTTAAGGGAGACTCAATGCGTCTTCTTGGCAGGCCAGGTGAGTGGGCGCAGCCAAGGAAGGGCTGGCTTTCTCCGGGCCACAATGTATGCAGAACTTTGAATGTGGGATGATCAAATTAAGTTGAAGGAGGAGATCAGAGTTACCTGGAAAGAAATTTAAAGGATAAAAGGTTTTATTAAGCTAGATTTTTAGGAGTCCTTTAATAACTTAGATTTCATCTAACTACATAGAACTAAACAAAAACTTAATAAAATACAGACAATATTTATATCAACATAAGAAACCAAGACTTTGATCTTGCTGATGATTTCCACGGATATCCCAGAGAGCTCAAGGCACAAATTCTAAAGAAACTTCAAGTTTTTTAATTTCCCTTAGGATTTTATATAGTATTTCTCTTTTATAGTTCTCCCCCTGAATAACATCTCACTTTTACAACAGCAAAGTTTTCCAGCTCCTCAACAATTAATTAAGGAACCCAACTGCCCTCTTAAGATGACTAAACTCTCTGGGGGTCAATGTGTTCCAATCAAAACAGACCATTGACACTCTTGAGCCCCTGTGAAAACGCACAAAAGATGAAAAACCAAAATGCACAAAATGGGCATTGAAAACGAAAACGAATCTTCAGTAATCTTCAGTGAATAATGCCCTTATTCGTGACACAAAAAGATACAACAAAACAGAAAATGTGAAGCACCCAGCAGCATTCAAAAAGGGAAAATTGAAGACAACAACAGTACAGTGGCTCGTTGTCGCGAGTGTGTGTGAGGCAAGTGAGTGGAAATAATCGCAGACAATAGGAGAACAGGGGAGAGACCATCATCTTGCATTCTGCGACTGCAACTGCAACAGCATCTGCATCGGCATTTGCATCTTCAACTTGAGGCGCAGCTACTTCGCCAGATACTCATTCGTACTTCCACTGGCATCCGAAGTGCGAACTCCAATTGACAAGCCCCAGCGGCGGCTCAAGCTTCTGCAGGATGGATAAAGTCAGACGAGTCGTTGCACTTTTTAAAGTGTTTCAACTTTGCACAGGAAAGCCCTACCCAATGGGATAAGAAAGGCAGGCAGACAGAGGCCGGGGACTTTCGACTTCAATTGAAAGCCAGCGCCGGATTAACTCCGAGAACTGTCGCAGTCACAGTGGGGCAGCATACCAGCAAACTCTTGAAATCTTCTGAAAAAGAAACTCTTACAAAATCTACAAGACTCGCAAAGCTTTCATGAATATCCAAATAAATTCAACCACTGTGCTGCAGTCTCCCAGAGATGGAGGAGAGTCTGACATTGACATGGCTGCTGCTGCGGCAGGAAAGCAGGAGTGACTGAATCAGAAGCGATGCTGCAGCAAAAGCAGCTGCCCCTCATAAAAAGCCTGGGCTCTCGGTTCATGCCCCGTGTGGGCGACGTACATGCATGCAAGAATGGCACCGAAACCGAGATGGGATGGTACCATGGAGATGGAGAGACCTTGCGACCGGCGAGACTCTGGTTGGGACCCAGGCCAAGCTCTATTAATATCCGACTTCCTACAATTCGGTGAATGCGTAAATTGTATCTCAAAGGCAAAGTTTAATGCGTCATAATTGGTGCACAATGTGGGGAGAGAAGATTTGATTAACGCAGAATGTGTAGCTTACAGGCACAGCCAAAGATACAGAAACGTTCTCCCACACACAGTAGTGACAGTTTAGAGCTTTGACTTACTGCCAAATTATTGATTTTCAAAGCGACATTTTCCTCTGGCATCTGTGGTTTATTAAAGCAACTGCAGGCGGTCGCAGAGTATCTGAGTATCTCATGTATTGGAGATGACAAAGATGTATTAAATTTGTACTTTGTATTATAAATATTTTTATTATACAATATTATATTTGGTGCCTGAATTGGTACGACATTTATGTCATTATTTTAGATGGAATAATCGAAATTATCGATAATTTTTAATGTAATCGAGGATCTTTCTTTGCTTTCTATCGGCATAAAAGATCATTACAAACGATACATGGTGTTTTATGTCTAACAAATATTTATTTCAATAGTTAAAGCTCTACGGTGATAAAAATGTAATGAATTTATCGATTTAATCGATATTTTTTTTACAAATACCGTATATAAATTCGCATATTCCTTTGAATATATCGTTACATCTCTAATCTGCTATGCTATCTGCTTTGTGTGTGGGCGGCATTTGACATTTCCGTCGCTTTCAAGGAAGCCCTTCAAATTTCTTGTTGCCTTATTTTTCAATGTGTGCTGCCGCCGCGCACATCACAATTATCCGCTTAAAATGCCAAAGCGGGCCAAAGCAGCAATGGGCAAAGTATCTTTAAGATTCAATTCAGTTCTCCCAATGCCCGATGTCCGATTCCCGGGTACTCGACATAATTAAGAGCTGTCGCCGGGGCAATCGAAAATACATTTTCAATTAAACGCCCATCGGCGATCCGACAGCTAGATATAAGTACAATTGGTTTATCATCTTGCACCAAGATGCTGCGGCGGCACTAATGAAGATGATGCGGCGCATTTTGTTGGCTGCACGAGTCGAAATTAAGAAGACAAAGTTACAGGCCAGATGGACAAATGACCAGAGGAAAATAGAGATAAAGTATCTGGCGGAGACGGATTCCTCGACAGCTGCCAACAAGGAAAGGAGAAACAATAAAGCGGCGGAAAAAATAACAGTGCAGTGCGCGTGCCATTGAACTTTTGAGGTGAACAAAAAAATAAAAAAAGAAATAAGACAGGGAAACCAAAGCAGATACTTTTGGCAGCTCTCCTGCATACTTATAGCAGGAGGAATAATTGTAGCTTTTAAGAGTCTTTCTGTTATTATTTTTTACTGATTATCAATGGAAGATATTCCGTTTTCGTTTTCCAATAGGTATGCCTCTTAGAAATCACCGTAGAAATGCAATTTCTATTTTGACAGATGCATTTGCCTCCTGCAGATACTTGATTATTTGCAAAGTCTCCAGAGAAAATCAATTCTTAATTCAACATCTGTCGCTGGAAATTGATCTGCTGTCAAAGTAAAGTATCTTGTGATTCACATTTTTCCATGGCACTTTGATTAGAGCAACTGCCAACTCATATTTCCAAAACGCTGGGGATAAACCCAGCTCCTTTTCCTCTTTTTTGCTGCAGTTTATCTCGTCTTCGTTGGTGGTCCTCGCGAGTGTTTAATTAAAGTTCTCTCTGCTCTGCGTGGGTGGCGGCTGCAGTTCCTTTAGTGATTTTTATATTTTTACTCTGATACACTTGGCTCTGGCCCTGAAATCGTTTCCTTTCTGGACTTTGGGTGTCAGCTTCCATTTGGATTTTCATTAAAAATCTTTGGCGGATGTGAAGCGAGTTCGAAGGGAAAAGCAACGGTTGCGAGCGCATTTAAATGTTAATTTTGCTTGGAAACACGTGCACAAAAAACAAAAGTAACAAGAAGAAAAGTTAAAGGGATTCGACCATCTGTTACCTACTATAAAAATATATTAAATACAAAGGATTTTTAGGTAATTCGTATTAAGTATCTGCCTTAACACCTTAAAAGTTCACATCCCAAAATTCAAGATCATAAGTCCCACAGGTCCCGAGTTATAGAAGATCAACCTATAAGGTAAACAATATTTTTGTTAATCTTTACAAGGTGGACTTAATTCGAAATCATCTTCCAACATACCCTGGTATTCCCCAACTACTGGATATAAAAAAGAAGAAATAATAAAAACTGAGGCCGACAAAGCTCAGATATTCAAGTGTTGAATGTCATTAGTGCTCTGTCGCCCCGAGGTCTCAGCTCGGAGCCTCTGGTTTCTGAGTTGGGGGAGTCGTCGAATCCAGTTGAGTCGAGAAATAAAACCAAACAAAAAGTCAGTTAAATGGGGGAAACACACACACAGATAAAAGGAAAGAGCGGGCGGGGCTTGGCTTTTCACATCCGTAAGTGGCCAAGTGATGACCGGAAACGACAGCGAAACAGTTACATGCAAAGAACACCTGAGGCTCAACGAAACGCAGAATGAGCTGGAAAAGCAAATGAGGAGGAGGAGGAGGGGGAGGAGTGAAAATGTGTGCCTCTTTCTTGTCTTGGCTCTTGGCGGAATTGATTATCCACCCACACAGCCGGCGATTGACACGGCCTGGCACAGCACAGCTGCAGCTTTCGAGCATGGCTCTCAAGTTCAGGGCAAAAATTGGCAATTCAAGCGCAAAGCTGTCAACTCGAAGAGTAATATATGGTAAGAGTACAGTGATTCCAGATAGTTTCAGTCTATAAACACATTTTAAAAAGATTCAGTAGGGTTCAAATTTCTTGAAAAGATAAGGTTTTGATTTTTAATTTAGATTTTATTAAGGCTTCCATATAAAGAAACTATAACATATATGATATAATCATTTTTAATTATACTCCGGTATATTGTTGGAGGTTCTGATTAAATATATAATATGCTTGATTTAGACATGCTTCTTTTCGTGGTTTTATATATAGATATATTTTATGTTCTCTCTGTGTAAAAATACCATTTGAGCCAATAGGGCCAGGCCAGCAGCAGGCATAGATTTCTTTTAGTTTTATTGCAAATTGCTGCAGATGCGGCATTTTAAAAATAGCCAGTCAATGTCACCAGCAATGCAATGGGCCAGGCAAAAGGGGAACAGACTTGAACCGAGAGCAACTGCATCAATGTGGCAATGAAGCAGAGCCGAAAGCAAACCGACAAGGCAGGCAAAAAGAAGAGCAGCTGATAGGTGGATGTTCAATAAAAATAATGGAAACCTATAATACTCAGGATTTAAATCTTTAAACTTTAAAGCTTTGCTTTACAACATAAAAAAAATAATATATGTGGAAATATATTCGATGTAGTCAGATTATTTCAATATATGATAAATGTTTTGATTCCATTACATAAAAGATCTTTCTGTTAGAAACTCCTGTAACTCAGGACCTATTGGTCTTAGGGCCTTTAATTTTGGTATGCGGACTTTTCTTTAAATTACGTAGGGATCCCTGTTTAATATTGACTTCGTATACCCCTTAAAATTACTCCTCTCTCACATGGATGATGATTCAACTGAGTTTCCAGTTCGTGCATTTTCCTGATGCTCCTCCACGAATTCCGATTCGCTTTGATTAAGCGCGCCCACCAAACGTTTTTGGGGCAATGGATTCACCCCTCCACAATCCCTCATCTGCCAATGTAGCTACGGTGACACTTGGAGTGAAGTGAAGTGCAGGAGGGAGTGCAATCGGCAGTGGAGGAGGAGTAGCAGTAGGAGGAGGATCTGCCAGTTAAGGTGAGAGGAGGTGGAGGTTTGTCGTGTGCGTGATGCGCATGAGCGAAGCGTCATTGCGCCTTAAATGGGAGCAGCAAGACTTGGGAACTTGCAATATGCGGCACAATGATGTACACAGAAAAAAAATTAAATAAATATGTATAACATATGAAATATGAACTATCAATATTACTCGAAACAGTTGACGCTTTAAATTTTTTAGCAAATTTTGTAAAATGAGATAAAAAACCCTATAAAAACAAGACTGTAAAGATTACTTTAGATTATTTTATTTTATTCAGCTTTAAATACATATTTTTTCTGTGCATTTATATAAATTTTAGGAAGGAGGATCATTCGTGGAGGGAAAGAGTAGAGTTTAACTGAAGGGGACTTTGATCGCGTCGCGTTGGCTTGCGATTTTTAGACATTTCTCATTGTGCCCATTGGCAGTTGTCTGTGCAACGATGCGTTTATTAAAGTCGAGCGGGGGTGCTCCTCTATTGAGTACAAGAGGGGATTTTGAATCCCCTTTTACTCCTCAAACTCACAAAGCCCTTTCCACAGTTTGCCACGTTGCCAAACTGAAATTGGCATTACCTTTTTTGGTAGCTCTTTTTGGGGTCGCTTGCCCCGGTCCGCCCTGCTCTCTCGGCATTGACAGAGCCATAATTCTTGAAAGGAGGCCCAGGCCCCCTCTTCCATTACAACTGCCCCGTTGCCCTGGCCCTGTTATGGACGTTTCCTTTTGTGAATTATTGAAATTGCGCAGTGTTTTTTGTCCGATTGATCTGCGACTGAGTTGCAGCAGTTGCAGCAGTTTGCCGCTTCTGTTCTGCTTTATTGCCATTGCAGGGAGTCGCATTCAGGGTCAGATCCGATGCCAGTCGTGGCCGGCAATCAATCAATCAATCAGAGAAATAGCCAAGATAACGCTAAGAGTCATGTCCCGCGCTCGCCTCCAGCTCCCCTGTTCTGCGCAATTGTTTGGAAAAGTTTAAAGCGCAAGACTAGGGCCAAGTTCGATCGGGACTGTATTTATGACAGAGTCGAGTCTCTGACACTAGCAGTCACGAAGGAGCCCAAGAAAGCTGTAAGCCAGAGTGTTTGACAGGCCCAGGGGAAAATCAAGGTTTGAATAAAGGAAAATTGTCTGCAAAAAGGTGTCAGGTTAAGGCAAGGCATATTAAATACAAATTAAGTTCTTGAAATGAAAAATAATATACTGCAAAATATATAAATACTTATAAATATATCCACTTATTTCCATTTTATTTACAAATGAAGAAACCTGGTAAATTAATAAATCACCTTTTCGTATTTAAATCAAAACGACAGCATAAATTCCATTTGATCCAGGATCCTCCAGTCATATTTTCTTAGTTCCACAAGATTTGCCTATATCAAAATTCAGAATCCCAGCAAAAGTCAATAAATTCCCGTACAGATTGAAAATCAATGCCAAGCAATTTAATAAAATAAACAAAACACGAGCAGATTTTGCGCTGACTAAAAATAATACAAAAAGCAAAATATTTTCGTATCGCCCCTCGCTGAAATTCCGAGGGGAATTCAATGGAATTGTAATGAAAACACAAAATGGGGACACCGCAAAGACCAGACCGCGAGGATGAAAGGAAATCAAAACCAGAAACACAGAAATTTGTGTGGGGGAAATCAGAACGAAGAAGCAAGAAAGAAATCCCACAGAAATCTGGGAATGGAAAGAAACGAAATGACACTTAATGCTCCACTCCACAAACACAAAAAAAAAGAAGGAAAAAATATATAAAGAGCTGGCGCAATAAAATGGCCAATTATGACAAATTTAAGAATGAATGCTGTGTGTTAATAATGCTCAGAGAGCATTTCAATCTCTGTCCCCACTTGAGAACAAACCAGCTCCTCAACGACGTCATCATTAGCACCCGTAAAAACTCCAAAATTCTGGACAATCTCCGCTTTGAAAAGGGTTTCCCTTTTTTCGACCAGCAATTATATGGCATTCCCTCTTAAAGTTTGGCCTGAAAACTTGGGATGCCCTTGGAAAAAAAGGTACGACTCAGTTGGTAAGCAACTTTAGGTTTAAAAATAAAAAAGAAACAGTTCTTTCAAGTTATTTACTTCCTGTTCAAATACTTGATAACTTAATCAACACCCTATAATAATTTTTTCTTAACTATCCTATCTAGCTTTAATAAAAGATATTAATCTCTGCAATCTTAAAAGAAAAAAATAATAAAACTACATTTTCTAATCAAAACCCCAACATTGTTGCTTAAATTATAGGGTGAAGTTTATCAGCGAGATCGCTGAAAGAGAGAAGTTAATCTTCTCAGCCAGAGCATTTAGCCTAGATTCGGTTTTGAATCTAGCAGAGTTCAGATTGTGGGTCAAGTAATTTCCGACTCCTCCGCCTCTCGCTCCTCCGGCTGCTCTAGCTCCTCCTTCACTCCTTCTTCCAGCCGATCAGCAATTATCCCGCAAACGATTTTCACGACTTTTCTTGATCTTCTTCTCCTACTCTTTCCGCGGAACAAATTTATTTTACCTCAAAAATAACCATTAACAATTTTTCTCTTCTAATCTTTGCATCTATTGGCCATGGCCAATAGAGAGTATAGCCGCCCAGCCCCACCACCACCACCACTATCCTTCTTCTTTCCACTGAAATCCGATCAGAGAAAGAGCAAGAAAAGCGTTTCCATTAGGAAAAATTGCTTTAGGAAAATGGTTAGCAATGTATAAAAATGTCAAAGATCGCATCGTTCGAATTAATGATCGTGGCGGTGAGGAAAGAGAATGGTAGCTGCACAGAAATAAAAAATATAGGGCTGCTAATTTTTTGTAATAAAAAAAATTTAAAACAACATAAAAAATTTAAAATATAATAGTAAAAACGTTTAAAATTTTAAATTTTTAAGGAGCATGGGCACATATTTCGTTTCCAGAGATCCTTCTACCTCTCATATTTTTCCTTAGAAGAAATGTTGCGCCATTTATCTTGAGCTTTCATTAATAAAAAAACATATTTTAAATATTTTTAAAATGATCAATTAATATTTATATTTTTCAATAAAACCTTGCATATTTTTCCTGTGCAACTGGCCTAAGAAAGCGGGTGGAGATCGACTTTGGCTACAGTTTGGTAGCTCCAAACACTTAATGACGTCATTACAAGCCCAGCCCCAGCACGTGCTCTTCCTGCCTCCTCCAGCCAAAAGGGAAAAAATGAAATAAAAATTCAAATTTGAATTCAAATTTTCTGCGCTCAGGGGTGTTGGTATCAAGTTCCATGAATATGCAAATTGGAAAGCGAGAACCGGGGCGCGAGGATGAGATATAGCGGCTGATTCGTGGCGTTGTCGTGCGTGAATTGTAAATAAATTTATTGCGTTCGCAATTCTTTCGTTGTTTCAACTTGTTGGTTTACACTTTTGGTTTTAATGGTCTGCTCATGCAGAGTTTTTTGAATAATAGACATATAGTTCCCATTGTTTCCTTTTTGGGGGGAGAGCACGAGAGAGCTACATACATTTATAATTTTGTGTCTGGCGAGGGTGGCCAAATTATTTGGCAAATGGCATAAAAATACCCACAATGACAAATGATTTATAAAGCTGGGGGAAGTATTCGGAGATTAGATGGGAATCGGAAGCTCTAAAGTGACAATGCCCAAAGAAAATCGATTTAGCTTTGGGTTCAAATTGAAATTAATGAATATGGAAAGGCATGGTATGGAATACTAAAGTAGATACAGAATGTATTATATAAGATTGGGAGTATTGGTTCTTAACCTAAGAAACAATTTGGACATGCTTAAAGACAACTTAAATTATATTTCTTAAGGTTTCTAGTATATCATATTCTTGAGCTTAAGGTCACTTCCTTGACTCCCTTTTCAACCATCTCTGACCTCTTCACAGACCCCATTTAACTTGCATGTCAATGACCAATGTCTAAACCAATCCACATGAATTACTTTTATGTTCTTCAGAAATTAAAACATTTGAGATGCCTGCACAGAAATAGCAACGTGGAATATATCACAAATCAGAGGGCATGCCATTCCGTTTCCCTTTGAGTAAAATGCAAGAGCTAGTACTGAATCCTGATGTGAACCCTGGTCATGGCCATGGTCATCAGAGCCGTCTCGAGCATCTGGCATTTCAATTACACAAGCTCTGGCGCGATCTAGACCTAATTGATTGACTCCAGACTTCAGACTCCTGAGGATGGCAAGGTGCTGATAATATTTATACCACGTACGATCCCTCGCAGAATGCAATTAAATTGCATTTTCCACACACACACACACAGACAGAGACAGAGCGAGAACAATGAGCAATTTTTAAAGATTTCCACGCTGGCACTCAGCACGTTTCCTACATAAACCATAAGAACCAACAAGTAGATGATTATGATGATGGCAGAACAGAGCGGTGCAGCTGCCTGCTCCAGCTTCCTCCTTCTCCTTGCTTTTCCCGGGCTTTTCACAGTTTTCACCATTTGAAGAAGAAGGAGGAAAAATTATCTTGAGGCTGGAACAGCAAACGGTAAACACGATTGCTCTCCTCTCAGAATCGGCGGGGAGTAGAGTAACAAGTGCAACGTGGCACATTTTCGAAAGCTCCTCCGCCACTCACGATTTTCACCCCAGGCCAAAGCCACCAGGCAACATAAATTTTCTTATTTTCTTTGTTTGGTCGGGGAAAAATTGGAGTCTGCTTTATATTAAAGAACGTTTGTAACAGCTTGTAAAGATATATGTTTTTTAATGCAAAAATTAAGGGATAAATAAGCATATATATGAAGGGAAGTTGAACACGGATCTAGGGTCTGTATAATTTCTTTTTTGAAAACATTAGTTAGCATCTATAAAATATATGCAATGCATTTTTGGTACGATTCTTAACGCCTCTGTTAAATCCTTATTTATTTTCCCAATTCAAAGATCCTCTAAGTTATTTGTAGTGTAAAAGTAAGGGCACATAGGCAGTCATTATGCTCTCTCCTATTTCTTCAACTTGGTTTTTTCGCTACATTTTAATGGAGGATTATCCAGCAAAACAGTTGCAACAGTTGCATCCATCAACTGGAGAGCGGTGGTTCCTAATGCCGGCGGTGGGGTTGGTGGCCGGCCCTAACTTGGTTTTCTTTTTTGTGCTGTAGTTGTCAACACACAAAAGTTTGCCCGGCTGAAGGAGGAAGAAATCTCAGCAGGCGGCGCCAGTTGAATGAACTCAACGGAAAAAGCTGAAAAATGGTTCATTTTTGTTGTTGCTGCTGCTGCTGCTGGTGCTGCTCGCTTTTTATTTTTTTGCGGCCAGGTAATGATGATGTTGCCAACGCAACGCAGCCTGTGAAAGGAAACGGGGCCAGACACAAACGCTGGGGCAGAAGCAGCAGCAGCAGCAGCAGCAATGGATAGGAGGATGGCAGACAAAGAGCTGCAAGAGCAGGAAACGAGCCACAATAGGACAACACACGGGATGTGATGGGGACGCACTTGAAAAAATAAAAGTAAATCAATAAAAATAAAGTAATTTCGAACTACATTTGTTATTAATATTTCCCTCAGTGTCGTCTCAATGGGAGATTGGAAATGGGAGGGATCGTACAACAAGCAGCAATTGGAACAGGAACTGTCTTAATCCCACAATCAATGGGATAGTGAGAGGCAGAAAAGACCCTCCTCCAGCTCCAGCAGAGGCCAAAAACCATCTGCAAAAACCATCGCGGGATCGTTAGATTCTGCAGTGCGGGAGAGCTGCGCGAATCACCTATAAACACCCAAGCAGCCAAACTGCAACCAACACTGCCGCTGCCGCGAGGAACATTTTCATCACATGTTGACCAGTACTTGGTAGCAGAGTCTTCTTTTGGATCTGCTGCACTTCCTCCGACTTCACCCCACTTGTGTACTTCAATGGCGTGTAAAATAGCTGGCGGGCATTGTCCCGACATTTGGACAACGAACGGACCATGAACGGACCGACAGCCAAACAAACGAGACGAGACGACGGCTCTGAGTTTTGCATATATGCACAACCAAGTCAGAGATGACCGATAGGCACTTTTAGAAGACTTAAATGGTTGAAGAATAAATATTAATTGAGGGAATTGAGGGAGTCGCTAGTTACTTTGCAGAGTTTTTAAAAAGAATGTAAAAAGTTATAACAATGGGTTACTTCTGGTCAAATGTAGCCGAAACTTTGGAAACCAATCACACAAAATTCTATTATAAAACTTTGGCCATATAAACTATTATTTAAGTCTAAAATATCATGTTTAATTTATATAAAACATCAACAGTCAATAAAAGACTATATGTATGTTACTTATAAGAAAGGATTTGTTAATGGGAAGCCGTGACCATCTTGGAATCAGAGCTCATCTCTATCAAACTGACGGTGGATCTACTCCCCGTGGCAAGTCCAATGCCAGCAATTGACTTGATCGAGGAGACCCCGAGTCGTTGTTGCTTTTGTGGCTGGAAAAATCAGAAGCTAAGCAGAAACCAGAGGCGAATGCAGCAGCTGCTGTTTGTTCGATCGCCAGATCGAGATGATCATGATTATGGCGATGATAATTATGAGGCGGCAATGGCTGCCACTTGCGTTGCAACGGCTGGCCGTTGTGCTAAAATTTAATAAGTGCTAAAATAATCAGCGCATTGGCTTTATGCAAACTTGTTGCAATCATTATATACGACGAGAGACTCTATTGTTGTATGTTGTAGTTGGTTCTGGTTATTGTCGAGGCTCTCTGGTTGCCCGCAGTCAATGAACTTGGCTCACTCGCGTTCTGTTTGTGCAATGTGTGTAATTCAAAGCGAAATTATAATGTTGAAAAAATAAAACTAAAAAAATTGTGGCCAAGCAAAACGAGTTCCCCTTCTTATATTTTGTCACAAACATACTATTACTCCAATGACCCTACTTCCTATGCCACACTACATCTTAATCTATCTTTTTATACGCTTTACCCTTTATTAAAAACGTATATTTTAAGATATAGATACTCTAAGCTGTGTTGATAATTAATTTATACATTTTTAAAGGTTTTTTATATTAATTTACTACTTCCTTTAGGGAACCAGCCCTGAAGCCTTAATAAAATTTTAAAATTTAGATTTACTAACCTCTCAGTGTTAACAAGTTAAACTCCGGTTCTATATATAGTTTGTTTATGATTTGTAATATATAAAGTTTTCTTAGGGTATTAAATAATGCGATCTTCTTTAATAGCCTTTAATTTTGTCCAAGCTAAAAGCGTAATATAATTTTTTATGACACAGAGAATTCTTGTTGTCGCCGCAGTTTGTTGTTGCCAGTAATTAAATGAAGTTATGTTCCAGACCTGTCTCTCTGTTTTTTCTTTTTTTTCTGGAAGAAGCAACAGCCCCTGATGAAGAGTGAGTTGACAAACGCTGACACGCGAGAAAAAGGGGTACGAAAAAGGGGGGCCAGCAGCAACACGCGAGCGAATCTGGTAAATAGTATGCTCGCATAAAAATAGTTTCAAATGCAAAATGACACTCATCGGAGGGGGAGATTGAGTGCCATGCTCTTGACATCATCTGGCCAATTGGATGGGACATAATTTGATTAGCACTGGCTGCTTGAATGATAGGGAATTAAAAAGCAAGTGATGCACAGGATAAAAGAGGTATCCTCAATTTTAAATGGTTCAATAAACATTAAGCCAATTACATGACACATGTTACCAGCAATTAAAAAAAGAAGACTGTCAATATAATTTTAAAATCAAAGAATCTAAGGGGAAGCACTAATAAAATTATCATTAAATATTATTTAATAAATAATGAACCAGAGTCAAATAGTTTCAGTAGCTGAAATATTTTAGTTTTTATCTTATATATCTTATTAACAACCCACTTGAATCAACCTTTTAGTTTTCAAATCCCCGACCACATAAACTTCAAAGTCTTAAACAAATAAATCTATCACAATTGAAATATCATCGCAGTGAAGTAGGAGGGGATCAAAACAAATTGGTTGAGCATTAGAAACGCATAAAACTTCATTAAGCTTGTATTCTCCTTTTTCCATCTACCGCAACAGCGATAATAACGAACTGCAGAACGGAGTGCAGTTTTACAATTAACTTGGAAGTCCCTAACATAAAGATACGAGGCCGACAGATAGAAAGATGAACAAAAGCAACGACTGCAGCGATGCACAAGGCAACACTATCTATGATGTCGGGGAAAAGGCCCCCAACCTGGATGTACACCGAACTAAATAGTGTATATTTAACTTTAAAAGAAAAAACCATAAAATAAAGCTTTTTAGAAATAAGGGAATACATTTAAATTCAAACGTATTATTCATTGATCTTGCTACTTTTTTGTTTAAAAAGGTTCCGATTTTATAATCTACTAGAGAAAATTTATGTTTTTTTCCAAGTACATAGAGCAACAGTTGCGCCGCTTGAGTGCATCCGTTTGTTAAAGTCCAGGGACGGCTTTTATTATTATCATTGTTCTGCTACTTCTTTAGGCCGGTTGCTGTAGCTGCTAGCTGCTGATGTTTCTGCTGCAATGAAAGTAGACACAACCCGGCAAAGAAAAAACTCAAGTGAATTGCAATGATAGAGACGGCAGGCAGCTACATAAAAAACTAGAAGCAAACACCATAATAAGACATAAAAAAATACAAGAAACTAAAAAATAACAAGGAAAGTGCAGTACAGTAATAATGGCTCATAAAAAGATTTTACAGATATTTGAGATTCCGTAGAAATTTGATGACCCCACATTTAGTAACCGAAACTTTATTTTATAACACAATAATAATAGCCTTAAAATGAATGATACTCATGTTGTTTTTAAAAGGAACTATGAATAGGGATTGAAAAGCACCCGTTAAATATTCGTAATAGAATTCTTTAGTTGTCCTATGATCCTAACTATGCAGTATTCACTGTACGGGCAACAATAGATCTCCAACTCTGGCAGTTTTGAGTGTTTTACGCTCGTCATCGCCCCCCGCAGCTCCTAGGTATCCCCCAGCAAACAATCTAAAACTCCAGAGAGATAGAGAGGTTACCAAAGAGTGCTTTTTTTATTGCCGCGGGCATGAAATCTGATTCTCGGAAGAGTTAATTTTGTAGCCAACGTAGGGAAGGTAAGTTGCTGATGGAATTGAAATGGGAATGTCTGCTGCTCGCGGCTCAAGTCCAGGTAACTTAATTAAAGTGATTGCACCAGGGTTGCCGTGTTGCTGCACTTGGTGCAGCCAACCAGGGTTGCCGCGGCAACAGACAAAAATAACGGAAATAAAGCGCCAGTCATTTTGAAGCAATAACATTTCGTAATGGCAATGGGCGTGTCCCTAGGGGGGCCGTAAATCTGCTTTTGCCAAACATTTTTCACCGCCTTTCCACCCGGCACAGTTACTTTTGTTTTTATTACTTCCTCGTTTCGCACTGTTGTTCTTATTTTGCCATTGTTCCCACTGACATTGCATCCCCGTGGGAGCTTGCAGGCGCCCGAAATTGTGAGTACAAATCGGGTGGAATTAATAGTATTAATGGAAATTTAATAAATAAGAAATAACTACAGACAAAATTGTTTGTTTTGCCATTTTTTTAAATTAATGTAATATGTATTTTCTGTGTGTTAAAAATTTGATTTATACATATTTAAAGGGTGGCAAAGATATTTACAAGGTATATTCCTCTTATAAAAAATCTATTAATTTGACCACAGGTGTTTTTTACTGTTTACACATGTTACCCCAAATGTGAAAGGGGGACGGAAACATGTTAACTCGATCTGCGAAAGAGACGGTTGCAGTTTCAGTTGCAAAACAACAAATAAACAACAACAATTACAACGAGAAGAACAATAACAAAGCGAGAATTGTTTGCTTTTGTTGCCGACGAGGATAAATGCATTGATTTCTGACAGTCTCGACAGTCGGCGGCAATCGCTTTTTTTCGTGGCCACGGAAGCGTGAAGAAAATGAGAGAAAAGAAGCCCTTCTGGGGTGCTATTTCCCCCTATTTCCTTACGCCCTGACGTCAGCCGCAACCTGCTCAATTGGTTGTTACTTTTGTTTTGCTTACAAATTAAAAATTTCAGTGCGTTAACTTGATTAACTTTATTATTTATGAAAATTGTGATTTAGCGCTATTTTTTATTTTAGATCTTTTCCTTTTGCACATTTCTACAACTCACACACACCTACAATACAGGCACAGGCTCGGAAAAGAAGTGTACAAATACAAACATTAATTTATTGATATTAATTTCAAGCAAATTGCAGACAAACAAGCCAGTTGTTTATTTGTACTTACGCCGGCCAACGGAAAAAGAGCCACATTTATGAATAATAAAATAAATTTAAAGCAGGACCATGCGTAAAAGAGACAACGCAATTACGATCACACACAAATACAAATGTACCAATTTGCAGCGTTTTTATTTTCGTTTACGTACACACACACACATTCTTTTGCAAAATCTTAAATAAATTCGTAATGTTTTTGATTTATTAAAGTTAACAAAACTTTAATATACTTCATTACTGGATACATACCACTTATTTGAAGTTTTTCGCGTAGTTTTTGGGGCAGATCGCCGAACGACAGGAAACTCACACACACACACTTGTTTCTTTATGTTCAACAGCTTTTGCGGTTTATTGAGCATATACTTCGTCTACTTTGTAGCCACAGATTGTTAGTATTATCATAATTACACAATATTACACATTATGAGGTACACAACATTAAATAAACGGTTTTGTGATGTTTAATTAAAGGAACTGCAAACTTTCTCGATCAGGCGAACGCGTCTAGGAAAACCGAATGAGGGAAAAGAAGGAGTCTGCAAATAAGAGCGGGATGGCACTAGTGCACTTGCAGCGCAAATTGTGTTGGTATTCTCAGTGTTGGTAAATTCGCAAAAACAGTTCTTGTTGGGCGAAACTGAAGCGGTTCTTAAGTTGGTTAATTAAAAATTACGGTTGTTCGAAACGTTTATAAAATATAAATAATTGATACAACTGTCAATGAGGTTGTAAATAACCTTAGGAAACCGTGAATTACATAGAATAAAGTGAATTTAGGCCGAAAAAAAAAGTGAGTGCTCGTGGCTGAATTTTTCTTCTTCTTCATGCTTATTCGCGGTCTTTTTTTCTTCGTCGGGTGAAGTGCGTGAAATGTGTCCAGTTTTAAGGGGTTTATCCGGGGAAATGCAATGTTTATGACGGCTCTGCACAACCCCAATTGTTTGCTTGCATTTTCCCTTTGCCAATTTCGCTGACGACCGCAGTTGGCTTTGCGTTTTACGTTTGAAAGGATTAAGAACCGGTTCACTTTGGGCCCACCGCGCCGGCCGGCCCATAAAAAACAAAAGGAGCTTAACAATCCGCCTGGTCAGTGGCGTCGCTTCTCAGTGGGCGGCCGCCGGCAGTGGGTGGTGGCTGGCAGTGATTTACCCCACGAGGGTTGGCTTAGTTCTCCTTCTGGCACATCCCCCGACTATTCTTTCCCACTCCCCGCTCCCTACTCCATGCAAATGGCCAAACATTAAGGCAACACTTGAGTTGTGTCTACAAACAGCTGAGGTCAATAAATTAGTTACCAAGGCACCCTAAATATATCTGAAAAATAGGTCTTTAAAAATAAATGTATTTTGGTGTATGCTTTTTTTTAAACTTTATTAAAACTGTTATATTAATATGTATCCTTTTTACCTTGACTGTTTCCAGGCTACATGTCAAAGACATGCCACCCCTTATACCCGGCGAATGCAAATGCAAACAATGGCCAAGGCTGCGACGGAAGAACAAGTCACGTGCTGCCCGTTCCGAAGTCCATTCGCCGTACTGCCATATTCCTGCGTCCTCATTCCTTCCGTACTCCTAATAAGCGGCAAATAATTGGCAGACGAACTTGAGACTACCCCAATGGCATGGGACGTTGCGCCGATTGCCAGTGGCAACTGCAATTGCCACTAAAAATCGATATCAACCACCGGCACACAGCCACCCTGCCTGCGCAGGTTGTCGATCCTTGCTGGAATTTTCTGTTTGTCTGTTTGTTTGTCTGGCCAGCCAGCCGGCTTCCAGTGCTCCTCGGCTTTTGCTCCTGTGCTCCAGAGCTTCCAGGGAGAGAAATCCACTCTCCGGAGCTGCAGTTGCATTGCTTTAAAGTACAGGTAAGCCATAAGAATTAAGTGTTCCTGTCGCAAATGACTAATAAAACTTAATTCTCTTCTAGGTGAGTGCCAATGTGGGGAAAATTTCAACCTCAACCTCAAACACACACAACAATTAGAGTTTCCGGCCATAAAGCCCGTCAAGAACTGGAAAGCGTCGGGCCAGAAACAACTGTCAACTGACCAAATTTGACAGACAACTAAAACATAAACAGGGCAGGATTTTGAGGGTTTGTAGAAGATAATATATGGAGTTAAAAATACATAAATGTTTCTTTCTAGATTTTAATAGCTCTAAGCCAGAGTTTTGCGACTAATACTTGCTGCAGATTAGATTATTTAAAAGCATAGCTTCGCTTTCGCTTCTACAAGCCATAAGTATGTATATATTTTGCTTAAAAACGTAATATTTTTTGGCCCAAAAACTCTGACTAAATTTATGTAAATACATAGTTCCCTTCAATCCGCTCCTGACAGTCAGAATGACGACAGCAAACGATCATTACAGCGGTACTAGCTTGCATTCTGTCTGTCGCCCTGCTCAATGAACCATTCCGTTTGCTGCAGTGGGCCCGACTTGGCCAGCAACAATTAATATGGCCAGCGATGCGAGTCTAATAATGTGACTACAATGACGACAATAGAGCCCGCTCTACAGGCCTCCAAGCCGTAGCTACGTGTTATATAAACAAAGCTTCGGTTCGGGTTTAAGGTTTTCGGGGCAGCTGCAAAAGTGTGATATGTGTTGCTGGGTTCTAACGATATATCATTGTGATATATGTATATGCCCCGAGGTGTGGACTATATACATGTATACTAGTACTAGGTGCGCCATAAATTAACACTCGCCGCCGCCCCGGCTGGTCGAGGATAGTGTGGCCCAGTAGGCGGTAACTGGGCTCATAAATGCGGCAACGGCAATACAATTAACCATTGCATGTCGGCAGTGCTTAGGAGTTACAGAAAGAGAGAAAGATCCCTGGACCATGGCCACTGCCCACCAGTGGTGGTGGTCAAGGTGCGTGAGATCACTGGCGGGTGATAACGAGCTGGGACAGAATTCCTGGTGGCTACAAATGAGCGATCGTTTATCTCAATGGGCAAACATGATCGACAAATGTTTTGCACTCACTTTAGGGAGGGACATAATCGAAATGGTATCGATGCAATTCTTTTAATGGCCCATAAAATACTTGAAATGGGATTTTCTGTTAATGCCAGCTCATCGAGTAATAATTATTTGTTCCTAAACTACTTCAAAGTGAATTTGTAACTAATTCATAAGGATGTATCACCGTTTTCTGCTTTTATAGATCTAGATATTTAATTATCTAGTTATGAGTTTAGTAAGTACAATATTTATAACTTTCTGCATAAAGCAACTTAGATAAATTTATTGGGGATCATATAGCAACCAATTATCTTCCTTATTTAGGATTTTAAACATGCTTTGGTTATTTTTATAATATAAGTAATGCCTTTGATGGAATTTCTCTTTATGAATATACCACAACTACAATTTTTTCAATACAATTTTCCCCCTCTGATAAATCTCAATGTTAAATCTGGAAACCTCATGAAAATCCCTTAAATCTGCAAAACAAAAACTGCAGTTTGGCTACAATAAAAGTTAAGTGTGAGCAATATGCCTAAAATCAATAAAATGAACTTGATTCCTAGTTCGAAATGAAAATATACAAATAAGGGAAAGAAATAACGCCAAATGGTGGGAAGATATGCAACCAACATTGAAACCAAAGAGCCCGCTGAAAAAAATAAAAATAAAAGCGAAATCCGAATCCGAGTTAAGAGTGCGATTCTCTACTCCCAGAAGCATTGTTGTTCCCAGGCGATGATAATCGTGAAAACTAAGGGTGGTTATAGGGTAGCTTGACATGGCATGGCATGGCACGCAGGGGAGAAATAACCCTCCTCCTGGCAGTGGTAACAGTAAAACTGCAATTGCAGTTGTTGGACGAACTAGAGTGAAGCGAAGCAACAACCCCCGACGCGGAATCCCTTTGGAACCCTTGTACAATGGCCCATCCTTTATCCCTTCTCCCGTTGTTCCGATGGTGGCGCATTTGCAATGACAAACAACAATAAAAAGATTCGATATCGAGGCGATCGATCAATAAGCAGTTACAAACACAGGCACGCTCACTGCGATTGCGTGAAATTTGTGAGACAAAGCGGCGACGTATTTGGAAACTCTCCTCTTTGGAAGTAGGGGTTATTATATCATATGAGGCACAATATATGAGGTGCCCCCTAGATCGGGACAGCTGCGCAGGCGCCGCGATCCAGCCAGGGTTGTCGTCTCTCCGCGCAGCTTCCCTGCTTTTTTTGGTGGTGGATTGCAAGAAAACCGAACTGGGTACAGTAGCGCAAGCGATTAATCACAAGGTTTATGCATTGCATATTCATGAAGATGTATAATTTAGTATATAGAAATAATTTTGTATTATTTTGTTTTGTATTAATTTGTATTATTTACCATTTATAAATTTGTTAAGATATCTTATGATGAAATTCAAGGTTAAGGATACTGATGAACATGCAAAATCATGTTTAGTAAGCTAAAAACTGTGCATTTTTGCTGTGCATCATCCTTAACGTATAATAATGATTTCCCTTGCAATTCTTAAGCCTATATAAGATGCTTTCTAAAGAACTACGCATAAACGACTGCATATGTCCTCGTCATTTGGTTTCGAACATTTGTCACTGTCGCAAATATGTATGGCTCTAACTGTTTTCCATCCCAAAAAGGGGTGACATGCGTCGTTTGTCCAATTTGTTGCGCAATCAAGCCGTCGCCTGCATTTTTTTTTGTGTGTTGCCTCTGGACTCCTCTGGAAATTGTGCGTGTCGTGAACCAAGTCCACGTTCAAGTCCAGGCCTTTTAGCTGGTAATTGGTTTGTCATTACAGCCAAAGCGAGGCGAAGGAGAGAGAGAGAGTGCATTGAACTTGAGCTGGGGAGACGGCGAGGTGTAGTCCTCGTAGAGAAATCAGCTGCCTTCTGATCTTGGCACGTTCTATGAGAAACTCGAACCCTCCCTTCCAACATTCGCACCTTTAACAAGGTTTTGGTTAGTAATTTATGGGCCTGCAATATACAGCTGAAACGAGCCTTTCTCTTCTCCTGCTGCTTTTCATTTCTTTATTTTGTGATTTCACAACCTTCCGGTTTTCCCTTTTCTTCCTTTCCCATTTTCCAGCCTTAATTAAACGAACAAGGACCCAAGGATCATCTCTAGTTAGGCTCAACATTTCCCAGGCCTCGGGCAAAGTTCAGGCTGAGATTTATGGGAAAACCAATTTAAATACCAAGAACTTTGATATCTCCAATGCTGGTGGGGGGCTCTAAACACCATTACCATACCGAACAGTTGCTCTGTAATGCGATGAGGGTGCTCACTTTGGTCTTTTGTTGTCCAGGAAAAATGTCTAAAAGTCACCAGCAACTAGGGGAACTGCTCACTATGGATGCCTTTTAACGACCCAACAAAAAGCACAAAACTCGATGATTCAATGATACTTTATCTCCAAACTTAATCTATTTGAGAAGGGAAACTATGAAGTGACACATTGCATAAGATTCGAATGGGCAAGGAAGGGAGGTTGAACTCGGCCCAATGATGAGGGCACTTCACTACACCACTGGACGTGTTCGAGTATTTCAAGTGTATGTTTCAATCAGTGCTGATGCAGTTTATGAAAATTTATAAATTGCTATATGACGTAATTGAATATTGATGGCAAAGGGTTAAATCAATTGTTAGGGCTGAAGTTCGACACCCAATAATATATATTTTTGGGGCATAATTTGAGGCAGTATTACAGTTTTGTAGAGAAGCTTACAAGAGTTCCCATGATAAGTTTTTTGGAAGTAAAGCGAATATTTAATACCTCTTATATTAAATCAAGAGGCTACAATTTCTTGAACAGATAATTGAAATAGAATCCTTAAGCAACATAAAAATGGTTAGGGAACTGAAACCATACTCTTAGTATGCCATTAAATATTTTTAAATGAAAATAATTTTTAAATTATATGTATGGTTATATTTTTATAGAATTTAAACACCCAAGAATTATTTCATGGTTTAATTAATATTTTTCTGTTACTTATTTAATTTTTTAAAATCTGTGTTTTATTTAAATTTATATTCTCTTAAAGAGAATGCTATCTTCTACTTTCCAACTTTACCCGCATTCCTCAAATAGTTGTTAAATGATTCCCTGTATAAGAATCCTAATCAAATTAACCACGGCGGCACCGAAAAAAATGAGAAATCTGTGTACATATTATTAACTTGATTGCTCTTTGTTGCTATTGAAAAGTAATTTTTCTCCATTAAACGGAAGTTGGAATGCATTCGACGATGGAAACTAAACCACATCGATTTCTGATTTTTAATTTTGTTTAACGCTTATTGTTATTTAATCCCTTTGCCATGCCACCATGTCCTCACCCAGGACAGATGTTTGTCCAGTTTCCCGGGCTGCCTGTTCCCTGTCTAATGCCTTGTTCGCGGGATTAATGTGTGTGAAGGGGGGCGCCTCAGAGGGTGGCGACCGCGCGGAATTCTGCATGTGTGCTGATTTTCGCACTATTGTGGGTCTTAAGCCGTATTAATTTTCAATAAGTGCAACCGTCGGGATCTATCAAATGTTTGATAAATGGCCCAGCGGGTTAATCCAGAAGTTGGAACAAAAAGGGAAGATCCCAGGCCATATCACTGGAAACCAAGTGGGAATCGTGTCCTCAGAACGTGACTGTGTCAACTTCCAGGATAAAAAAACGTGAGCAGGCATATTTCCGAAAAAAATAAGTTTATTTGAATGGTTTAATGAACTTTAATATTTATTTCTTTAAAGAATTCTTTGATATTTGTTTACACATTATTTATTTACTTTTTTCAAATTATTAGTGCAAATATCTAATATGTGTATTTATAAATATATATTATTTTGTTTGCATTTAATTGTCATAACATTTATACTACTATACATACTATTCTGAAAATGACCTTTTTATTATTTTTCAAATACTTCCAGTAAAGAGAGTTGTTTATTTACCAATAAAAAAGTTTCTCCTAATTAAATTGGTTATCTAAAATGAACTCAAAATAGAACTTAAAATTAAACCACAAATTGCTAAAATTATTGAAATTTTCCAATCTTCTAAATTGTCTTCAAGCCCCAAACTATGCAACATATTTTTAAATGTTTCCACCCAACCAAGACAACAACCACTTGAACTGCTTAACCGATTAAAAAGCAGTTGGTTTAAAATTGAATTTTCATATAAAGGAAAAAATCAAGATAAATACTAATTAATACTACTTAATTTAAAGCAGCAATAGCAACAAATGAAAGTATGGAAAAGGAATACGAGGAAAAGACTACTGGTAGTTTTTAATGCAGAAACGTTCCCCTATAAAATAAGGAACTTCGTTCCAAAAAAACTGGACTGAAATCGGTTGAGTTTAAGCCAAGATATGATCAAAAAACTCTTTAAAGTGTTAACGATTTTAAAGCATAAAAAGTGACCAAAAATAAGAAATCAAGTTTTGAATGCAGAAAAGTTCCCATAAAAACTAAAAGAAAAAACCAAAAAAAAATATGAAAGGGGTTACATCGTCCAAATTGGCCAAACAGTAGAAATTGAGTTTTAAATGCAGAAAAGTTCTCCATTAAAAACTGGGAAGAAAGAACCAAACCAGACTTAAATCGGTTGAGTTTAAGCCAAGTTATGATAAAAAACCCTTCAAGGTGGCTGCATTTTTTAAGCCAAAAAGTTAAAAATTTTGTCAAAGATAAGGAAAGGGGTTAAATCCTCAAAATTCTCAAAAATTGGCCAAAAATTATATAGTTATGATCAAAAAAACCCTTTAAAGTGTTAGCGATTTTAAAGCAAAAAAAGTAAGGGGGCCAGATTCTTTGCCTGCATGGTTACTAATTGGGTTAGTATTAAAGTTTTTAGTTTGGGGTCTTCCCAAGTTTGATGTTATTATGTACCAATCGTTATAATTTGCACATAAGTCTCTGAAGGGTTCATGCAATTCAAAAGAAAAAATTCATTGTCTTTATAAATAATTAAGTGACTAAGCTAATCTCAATTTAAACTGCATTTACTATATTTTAAAAACAACCTCTAATCTGTGCTTTTTTATCATCATGAAGTTCGTTCGTGATCTGTATTTAAACTGGGATTTATTTGTGTTCTGTGACCTTTGCGAGAGAGCAAACTGCACGTGCATAAATCACACGTTTCAATTTCGCGAAGTTCGTGTCGAGGGGAAAAGGCGACAACTCAACTGAACTCAACTGAAACTTTGTCTGATGCAATTAACTTGGAAAATTTCATCAATGTAAGGGAAAAAACACAAGAAAAAAGTGGAACAAAAGATGAGAACATCTTGTTAAAGATGGTTTTTCTCTCTGTTTGTTTATCTAGTTTGTTTTTCTTTGCTTTTTTGACTTTGCAACATTGTTAGCTCTAAAAATATATATGTACTATACATAGGAGGGGAAAAGCGGGTAATATCTAAAATCGAAACGGATTTGTTTGGCTTTTTTGATTGATTTTGAGGCGAAACTGTGTTTGCTTCATTAGCACTCATTAATCATAACTTATAAAACAACTAACGAGTTTTATTGGCAGTTTTGCCGCAATTCCCAAAGAAAGAATAAACATTTTGTTTTACAGATGCGGTCATAATTTTAGTATTTAAAAAAAATAATAAAATGTTTATTATTATTGCTTTTATTTATATTTTATTCTATTTTGTTTGTAAATGGTTATGATAAAAATACAGACTTTGTTATAAGGTCTTAGATATTTGTATGTTATAAGGCAGTTTTATTAAACAATGTCTTTACATATTTTATTTTATCTGTAGAATAGGGGGTTCCATAAGGTTCTTGTTGAGTCATTATATCAGTTATAACCGAACATTTATATATTATATATGCTAGAAAAAAGTATCTATGAACCCATAGTACACATATTTTTTAACACCAACTTCAGGCGAATTAATTTAGACTTGTCCTTCTGCCCGTTTGTCCCTTAATAAATATTCACCACTATATATCCGAAACAACAACCAAAATTGGTTACAAAATTTAATCTAAAATGTGGCACATAAATTAACAGTTTTCCAAACTACACCCTTGAATTTCTTGTAAGTAAGAAAGAAAATGAATTAGGTAAAACCGCTTACCTCCCACTTTTTTCCCATCAACCCAGTATACTAGTATAATCTTTGTGTCTGTGCACTACAGCCCTTAGTTAAATCCCTTATTCAAAGCTGATGAATTATGAATAGGCTCTGGCGGCGGCTCGTGACTCAAAACAGGTGCAAGACTCCAATGGATATCGAACTGGGAGCACGCCAGTCATTGTCGAGACTAGACTATAGTCTCCATATAGACTCTGGACGAGCCCCCGCGAGCTTCCCCGGCGGCTGAACATTTCCCATTACTATTCCTGTTCCCATTGCCGCCGGCGGGGCATAGAATGTTTCCTATAACTCAACGTCTTAATTTATTCAACAGTTTTCGTGTGACTTTGCTCGAACCGAAACAATAAATCCAGCTAAATGCATAAAAATGAAGTGTAGATAGGTAAATGAGAGATAAAAAAAGCATTACCCGAAAAAGGAAAGGTAACTGGTTCTGGTTCTGGTAAGGGAAACGAGCAAATAAACACGCGAATTCTATATATCCGTCTACGAGGGCACATTCACGATCATGATCCCACCACTTTCGATTCCGTTTCGAAAGTCCATACATATCTTGTGAGGCGGATGTGGATGCTAAGAATATACCTTCATATGCATAGGCGAGTGACTTAATCAGTGTCATTATTAGCAGGGATTATAAATATTCCGATTCATGCTGGGCCAATGTTCAGTCCCCTACAATTACTAGCTTACCCATCATGATTATAGGATGATATAATGGCCGCACATGGGGGCGCCCATTGTGGCGCTAAGATCACAGATCATTGGACCTTTTGTTTGGAGTGGCTCCATGTTTGATTTACTTGCGGAAACAGCTCAAGGAATTTACTCCAAATCGTTTCATGTAAATGTCACTTTGAAAAGCCATTAACATCTGAATGAACTTCGAGTTGAATGGAGGTTGAAGTTCTTGTCTTCTTGTTTGAAAACCACCCAAGGTTTCTAGATCAACTCTGATGATAGCTGAACTATTGATCTATTATAAAGCCTTTTTCATACAATTTCTGTGGTTAGCTTCCACTTTGAGGGGATTATTCTGTTTACAGTTAGAGTTCTCTGACGTTTTTCAATAAACAAGTTTTATTTTGCATTAAAAAAACTTATAAAACCTTTAAGTCTGCGTCAAATAAAGCTAAAGTAATATTGTCTCAAGGTCTTTTGTGTTATTTCTCATATTTGTAGAAAGGAAATTGGTTAGCTGTTGGCCTTCTACTATAACTTTCTTATAAATTTGATTTATTTATTCCATATTTCTTTATATAAAACACTACAAATGTAATTTCTTTAAATATCACACTAGTTTTTATTCAGTTTCGAGTCTTTTAGCTTAAACACAAATTAATATATTACAAAGATGGTAGACAAAACTTAGGGCTAGGAATAGCAAACAATACTTGGCACCAGCGACAACGACAAGTTCATTATGGCAAGAGTCTCCTCCTCATCCTCCTCCTCATCCTCATCGGAGAAGGACCAGTAGCAGGACACCCATCAGACTCCAGCTGATGGCACCTTGGGCTCCGCTCGATCGGGACATTTGATCCTCCTCCGCCGGCAACTGGGCCATGGCCACCAGTTTCTGCTCCTCATCGAGCTTGGGCCGGTAGCTCCAGTCAATGGTATTGGTCTTGCAGATCTGGGCAAAGACTCTCGCCGAGATTTTCGGCGTCCTGGTGCGCTGCGGGGAATTAAAGTCCACGTGGTAGAGGCCAAACTTCTCCGAGAAGCCGGCCTTCCACTCATAGCTATCCATCAGGCTCCAGGCAATGTAGCCACTGATATTGGCACCATCCTCCATGGCATCCAGCACCGCGGAGAGATACTGGTTAAAGTAGTCCACGCGGGCGTAGTCCTCCAGGCCGCCGCGATCACTAACACCATTCTCGGTGACAATTATCTCGGGGCCATTGTACTCGCGGTGTATCCACATCAGCAGGTTGTACAATCCCTTGGGATAGACCTAAAAAGAGAAGGAATACATTTACATTAAATTAAGTTAATTGAGGTGTTAATTCCTAGCTAAAAATATGCTCTTATAATATGTATTTAAACTGTTCTTAAACCATAATCTTTTCTCTAATTTCTTTGTGTGTGTGCCCATCAAGAGCTGAGCTGGGATACAACCCCTGGCTAGTTGGGTTCATTCACCTGCACTTGTACATAACGCCACCTGGTCGAAAGTCACCCTCTTTTTTGATTCAATGCCTAAGTAGTTTACTCGGCAAACCATAATTCAAAGCTCCAAGTGGGGGATAAGTCAACCCTCAAGTCACCGCGAGCAGTCGGGTAAAGTTAATTACACCACCCTCTCTGCTATTCCGGGACGTGAGGGATTCCTCATCTCCGGTGGGTGGGTGAGCCACAATCAATTTGGCCGACTAAGCTAAAGATAATTGAAGAAGGAGTAGGAGTTGGGGTTGGAGATGGAACTGAAGCTGAAGCTGGAGGAAAGATGCTCTCGTTGTAAACTTGTTTGCAGCCCAAGGCAGGCAATTTTCCTAGTCTCATAAAATAATTACTTTTGGTTAAGGAAACCAAGGAAAGGATAACGTTTTTAAGCAGCTTAAAAATGTCCTTAAGCATTTATTTAGTGTTAAACTCCAATAAGAGTTTTAAAATAATGTTTTATAGTGTTTAAAACTGTTAAAAACCATAGTTTACCTTAGTCATTCTACTAATTTTTCATTAAACGCGCCTTAGAGTTTGTTGTTGATTTTTGTAATATTTTTTTTTCTATAAAATTTGGGTAAATTTTATAATTTTCTAGAGAAGTAATATCTTACAACAAATTTCTTAAGAGCTTTTGTTAAATTAGTATTTTATTTCTATAATGTAAAATATTTATTACTATTTAATGTTCGGTTTATTAAATTTTAATCTTTAACTTTTGGCGGATGTAAATTCAATAGAAAAGGTGTCTAAAAGTATGCATTGCTATTTTCAGTGTTAAAACTGATAATTTCTTAGGCTTAACAGTTTGTAGCATACTTTTTGACACCATTTTTATTAGATTCCAACTCAACAACACTTTCTGTTGCTATAAATCTTAATATTTCCAACTCACCTTTAGCCAAAACGATCCCGATCCCGGCCAGTCGACTCCCTTTTGACTCTCCACAACACCCATATCATGGTTAAACGATGGCACCGGGAACCCTCCAGTATTATTGTGTCCATTCGAGGTAACCAGGTTACTGGTGTAAGTGTTAATGCCAAAGAAATCGGCGGTGCCGCGAATGCGATGAATCTCCTCTGTGGTGAATTCGGGCAGCCTGGAGCGTGCGCCAAAGCCCTGCTCCTTGCTCAGGTTGCGGATACGCTCGATCATCACCTTGGGATAGTTGCCGTGCTTGGAGAAGATCGGATGCCCGAACCAGCCCACATAGAACTGCATGGCCCGCTCGGAGGCCTCTCGATCCTCGGCGGAGTTTGGGTTCCTTGGCTCCGGCCACGATGTGTCCAGGGTGATGCCAATGCGACCGCCCTGACGCTTCTGGAAGAGATCCCGGTACATGTGCACCACCTCGGCGTGAGCCTTCAGCAGATTGTGGCCGCACAGATAGGCGGGAATGCCAGGGAAGTTGTACGATGGTGCCATATAGTCCACTCCATAGCCATGCTCGCAGACATGCCACGGCTCATTTATGGTGGTCCAGATCTTAACGCGATCGCCGTACATCTCGAGCACTAAACGGGCAAAGTCCTTGAACAGCGGTATGATCTCGGGATTGGTCCAGCCGCCCAGCTCTTGCAGCTTCTGCGGCAGCTCCCAATGATAGATCGTCACCATGGGCGTGATATTATAGCGCAGGAGTTCATCGATCAGGTTCGAGTAGTACTTGATGCCAGCGGTGCTCACATGGTTCATGTAGCCGCCGGGCATGATCCGGGCCCAAGACAAGGAGAAGCGATAGGTGCCGGCATGCAGTTCCTTTACCATTTGGACATCGCGACGCCACTGAAAAAAGGTTTATAAAGGAATATAATTTATTGTAGGGTTTTTAGAGAAATTATATTTTATTGAGGGAAATTTTTAAAGATACAGGAACGTTTTCCAGAACCTTAAGGCTGCCCTAAGGTATAGAAGAAACTTTGCTGGTTGTAAGCTTTAGTAATATACTAATTTTTAACTACCATATTTTCAATATTTCTTATAGTTATCCAAATGAGTTTTTAGTTATCCAAAAAATATACCTTTTAATATGTCGTAAAATAAGTAGGCAGTGCTTTTTTCAGATTATATTTATGGTAACTCCATAATCCGGTAGCATTGTTCCTTATTAAAACCTATAAATTATTTCCAAATTATACAAATTTAACTGTCAAGCTATTGAAACCCCATTAAATTAGTCAGTAAAGTTTTTTAAGCTACCCGTTGAGTAGGAACATAGAACTCGGCTAATACCAACCCAATTTAATAATTGATATAGACAAACAAAACTCGCTAAGCTAATGTAACGTTAACATTTAAATTCGATCTGACATAATAAATAAATACTTAAATGTCGGAAAATTGTCTGTCAGCTGCATTCCGACTTGGTTTTCGTCGCTCGGATTGATATGGTTTCCTTTTTGAAAACCATGCCAAGAATGCCGGGTCGAAAAAAAAACCCCCAATTTGGGAATTTGAAAACCAGTTGGTCAGTCACCACCACCGTGGTCAGTGTCACTTGACTTGGCTTTGGATTTAGCTTTGGCTTTGGCTTTGGAGGTGTCACTAAATTATGTGACTTTGAATTGAAAACAATTTCAATCGCGATCACCGATCCTAAGGGGCGTTTAAGCTGTCCGTTCCGCCATGCAGTCCATTTATCAAATCGCCTGCCGCCGCTGACAACAATAACAAGCGGATAGGCTGAGTAAATTAAATAAAAATAATACAACAAAAAAAAAATAACTATATGAAACTAAGCACAAACGACACCTGCCGCAAAAAAAATCAGTAAGCTGACTTTGATTGGCATTAGCAGGCGAATTATGACACAAATAATGGTCCCTCCAACACACTTAGCCTGCTGATTCTATAAATCAATGCAACTATGTAACACAATGCTAAATTCTTTGTAGATAAGTTATTGATGAATATAACTGGGAAGGAGATCAAGTTGGTTTCATACATAATCATTTTGTAGGTTGTTTTAAAAAACATTTATCATTAATAGGATCAAACTAAAGAGCAATGACTATATAGAAAAAGAGCTTTGATATCTATGGAAAATTAATATTTAAATAGGTCTTGCCTTTCTTAAGGTATTAAGTTTATAAAACTACTTAAAGTATCATATCTCTCTATGATATACGTTCTCATATCTTTCTGTTTATCTCTCTGGCTATATAATAATAAAATGTTTGATCTTAATAACCAAACAAAGTTTTAATAGCTTCTTATTCTTATCTAAATGTGAACATACTTAACTTATCTACAAGTCTGCTGTGAAAATGGGGACAGATTCTGAATGAAATCAGTTAGGTTTAATCATAGTTCTCTAGCTGATAAGTCTATATTAAAAATCCCCTTAATCTTATACCTGTTCTTTTGAATATTCCTTCATTATAAATTTCCCAGTTCCGCTTCTTATTTATTATTTATTAAAATAACCCAGTCACGCCCTCATTGATCTGCCCTTTAAGTCGTTTTCTTAACAGAAGTTCATTAATTCTTTAGAAAACAGGGAGATCATTAATCATTCCAGCCAAGACAAATAGTGCAAAGTTGAAGCGCTGAAAAGCCCCAGATGGTGAGATAACTTGATTTTATCAGAACAAAGTAGTTTATCAAATTATGAAACAGGTGTCTGTGTGTCCCCCCTGTGATTTATGCGACTCTTCGCTAATGGTTTTTTGTTTGTTTGGTCAGAAGAACTATGCAAATTGATTTGTGGCCTGTAATTGGATGCCACATAGTTGCAGTTGCATCGCATGTCCACACTACTAGATGATGATGATTTGTATGCCTATTGATATAGCTTCTATAAACATTATTGGCCAATGATCTTGGCTTCTGAATTAATTTAAGGCAGAAGTGGTTGAAAGGGGTTTTTAAATAAATAAAGCCTATAGTCTTAACAATTAATTAATCAAATGATTTTTTAAACTCACGAAGAGGTGTTTTTAAGGGATTGCTATGCCTAGAAAATTTGTATTATTAAAGTAATTTTTTAGACCCATTTCTAAGCAGATCCCCTTTAAGAATTCCTCCTAACCAACATAAAAATACCTCAAACATACCCATAAATTAGTAACTGCAAGTATTTAAAGCACCCCCTCCTTAAGCTAATCGCCTTCGATAATCGTCAACAGATCCAGATAATATCACGTAATTAGCCGTGTAACTAATAGCCATTCGAGTGCATCGCCATGGCGATTTGCTCACACATATTTTCCACTCGATTACCTCAGCCTCGGCAGATCTTGAACTCTTTGCATAACTTCCAATAAAAAAAAAAATAGATTTATACACATATCTGCGATGCCAAACGAACCGACAACTACCATTATTATTAGTGTCCATTATCTAGATATGCGACTTACCTGATGATAGCTGTCCGCGGATATATCGCCATTGGACTGATCGGCAATCTTCTCGGGATGTGTGTGGGTGAGAAAGTCCCAAATGGACTCGCCCTTGTCGTCGGCATTCCAACCGCCTTCGATTTGGTAGGAAGACGAACCGACGCCCCAGAGAAAGTCGTTGGGGAAGCGGCGGGTCTGGCTCACCGGAGTGCCAAGACACCTGTGAAGATGGTATGGTAATATGTGTTAATCGAAAGGTGTTGCTAAATCTGCTCTGAGAAATCCCCCCCAGATCAGCGACCGTTGCCATACTGCTTTGCTAATCAAGTGACATTCAAAATTGACGAATGTTACGACAATTTTTATTTACTGTTTAATTTTGTATACGTTTTTATGATCGTATTGGCCAGTCATTGATATCAATTGCCTGGCCAAGGTCACCTCCACAAATCGATACAGATTTTGGTGCAGGCTTTCTTTTAGCCAAGTTTTGTTAGGTTTTTTTTTTGGCAAAGATTTCTTGTGGGTTTTAGTATTGCTTTTGAACTTTAGTCTTTGAAGAGGAACTGACATCACTCAAATTAAAAATCTTTAGTGACAAAAATCTGAGAAAATCTCAGCTTTAAATAAATTATTTCTTTTATTTATGGTTTGGTGAATATTTTCAGCATAAAGTCATAATAATTCTTTGTTTAAAAACTGCAGGAGCTTTAAATATTTAGTTAATAGTACATGAGATTTCCTTATTTCTTGAGTAAGAAATTTAATATTCTAATAAAAAAATGATTTACCAGCTGGAAAATGTATTTATTAAATTATTATTATTATTATCACTATTAACATTTAATGAATTTCATTCTTTATCCATATTTTTTTAGAGAACTTTAACTTATTTAAGACCAACTCTTTTCTTATATAATATTATTTATATTTAAAAAAAATTAAGGAAAATTCCGCAAACTTATTTGTTGTCTAATTTTATTTTTAATATAAGAAACCAGGAAAAATTCAGCAAATGAGGTAAATTAAAGTATGTATAACTTTGTAAACCCTATTAATTTTTGAAATAAAGACATAATTAATTGCTTAGTTATACGAAATTCTGTAATTGCCGGGAATATCACTGATTTATTTCTATTTTTATGGGTTTCCCAGCAATAAAAAAAGAATTGTCGTAAGATGGAAGATTATTTAAGTTCAAATAAATGTAAACCCTTTTTTAATTTAGTAATTTATCTATATTTTGAGTAACTATTAATTCCACTTAAAGTATTTCTTAAATTCAACCCATTAACACTCTGTTTTAGGCCAAGTTTTTTTGATCTAGTTTGATTTTTGGAATTCCTTTTCCACCAAACACTTACGAGGCAATCAACAGCAAGGCGGGCAGTATGGCTTTCAACATGTTTTTTTCTGCTTCGATATATCCTTAAACGCGAAACTAATTAACTTCGAACCGAAAACTTTTTAGCAGCAAAACCCGAGAACCCGAGGAGAGCAGCTGCCTTAAACTTTTTCGTTTTGATTTTCGTTGAACTTTTCGCGTCTTCGCGAGTTTTATTCGCGAGCGTTTTAAGCCGACCGCGAAACGTTTGCAAATGAACTCCGGCGGCTTTATGTCCTACCGTTATAAAGCGATCGCCCCACCGCATCGCGGGCTCTGAGGTTCTGCGTCAGCGTTGGCAGAGCGACGACGACGACGTCGAGTCATAGACAAGTTCTCAGTGCCTCTCTGTCGCACTTGCACCCTTTTCTGCTTTTCTCCTCCACCTGAGATCAACAGGTGTCGATATTGTTATTATCTCTCGCTAAATCGGGTTTGTTTTTAAGCAAGCAAACAGTCATTATGAGAAGCTAATTGGCTTGAGTACATTTTAAGAACATTTTAGGAACAATTTTGGCAAGTTTTTGTGCCTTTTTCTGGTTTGAAACAGTGAGAAATTATACTTAACTAGAATATTTATTATAAAAATGATACTTAAAATTACGTGTTTAGACGAGGACATATGTACATATATTTAAAAGTATACGATTTTTGGGTTTTGTTCATATTTGTGTAAATGATAATGAATGTAAATAAACAGAGAGTCGAAAATGTACAGTTGTAATCGATTAGCAGACATGACTGCAGTGTTGAGCACATAATCTATCACATAAGATTTTACCCCACCTCAAAAAGAGCACAACTAAACTATTTAAAGATATAATTTATCAGAGACTTTGTCGTTATTGTTTTGTTTATTCTAAATTAAAAATATGTCGAACAGTACAGTATTTAACCATAATTAGTTTTATAACTAATAATTTGAGAGCTATGTCATTATAATACTTGCACTTTCACTGCAAACAGCGAAGAATAACTTCTCAGATATAAAATATATTTTCCCTCTTATATTTAACGAATAATTATCAAATTCGTAGTAAAATTGAAATAAATAGATTTTTAGGATCCGATCTTTCATAAAAACTTGGTTCAGTTTAAAAGCATTTGGAACGCAAAAAATCTCAGAAACTAAAAGATTTACATATATAATTTTCCAAAGAACTAGTCACTTTTATTCCATTTTAAATTAAAAAGAAATTTTTTAGAGACTGTGTATGGGAATTTCGAAAACATTTTCCCTGGCAAACATTGGAGTAACCCCTCTGGGAATATTAAAAATCACAGGAAAAATAGAGTAATATTCAAATGTTGGCAAATATTATTTAAATTTAATGGAGATTTAATTCAATAAGAAAATATAATCATCGAATCGTAAAACCCCACAGAGGGCACGAGTAAGAGATTATTATAAAGTTTAAATACTACTTCTTGTTTGATTTTTAGTTTTTTTCTTTATCTTTAATTTCTTAATAGTGTAGAAAGCCATAATATATACACAAAAGGCACGTTTAATACATTAAGTAGGTAATCAAATATTACCTAAACATTATTGATTACCCACAAGAGCTAAGAATTTGCATTTCCTATTATTATTATTATTATTACCTATCAAGAATTAAAGAATCTGTAACTTTTCCTTCTTCAACCCTTTTTTAATTAAATTCGATAGTAAATAGAAAACGAAAACAATGTTTAAACAAGTGCAGGTACAACACAGCCACGATTCTTCCCCGGAAGAATGATAATGAAAAGAAGAGAGCTCCAGCCCAGGGAGTACCAGAGAGAGAGAGTGAGAAATGTGTGTCGGAGAAATTGAATTAGATTGGAAAGATAAAAGATAATGGAACAACCAAAGATAAGAGCTCTGTTACAAACCGCAAAGAGTCTGGGTGTGCCTGGGATCTGGGGAATTTCCTACAATTCTATGGTTCTAAAACCAAAAATTAAAAATATGAAATAAAAACGGAACCAAAAGGTACCCCTACTCAAAACCCGTTCTGGCATTTGATTCGCCCAAAAAAGAATTGAACAATCGACTCTTTTGCCTTACAATGGCCATTATTAAAATTATGGACAGCTTTCGTATCCGCAATCGCCGAGCGTTTTATTAACAAAACTCCATTTCCAGTTTGATATTTTAATCCGCACATGTGTTAAATGAAAGAACCTGACACTGGATGCGAACTGAAAGTTTTGAAAGTCAGTGTTAAGGAACTGCCAGTGTGACGTTTATATTATGATGATTTGAATATATAGTATCAATCGATGTAATTTCAGGTTGGTTAGGAAGAAAGCTGCAGAATTCTATTATGTTTTCCCCTCATTTAAATATTACAAACTTTAAAAAAGAACTTCTTTTACATAAGAGAAGCAGACTTGAATGTATAGAAAGGCAGCTTACCTTATACCCTCATAACCCTTTGTATTTAAAATTTCTTAAAGCTCAGCTAAATAATTAAGCTCACTGGTTAACAAAATCTCAGTTAGAATTTATATCTTTCAATACTATATGCTTCGATTCGTGATGGAGGCGTGTCTCCCAGTCCCTGACAGGTAATCGTTCTTCTACAAGCAATCAGTTTTCCAGTTGCTAAGCTATATATTTCAATCCTTATGATTAGGTATTATGAGGAGAAGTTTCAAGTAGTATTCTGGGTACATAGCTTATATAAATACCGACTCACAAGGTGGGCGTGTCTGGTCACAGGTGTTCAACTGCTACTGCTCCCAAATCGAATCGAACTCAAAGTTACATGATTAATGGAGCTATTTAAAAACGCAATCATTGACTGACGTAAAATAAGGACTTGGTGACAAACCTTAAGCCTTAAAATAGTCCAAGAAAGTCCCCAATAAAATCTTGTCAACTTCCACAGAAGCTTGACAAATCTTTACCCTGTTTAATTTCGGAAATGTTCTCTTTTTTTTAGTGGAGCAAACGAGCCGGCTGCAACCGGTTTCGTGTTCATAAACATTATTTAATAAATACATACATATCTGCGGTGAGGAGTAATCTTTTTTCATCTCCCGCTCACGTGGGACTCTTTGGATTGTCTGGGTCAATTTTGTGAATCACTGACCGGCATAAAAATCCCCAAAGAAACCCATGAAGTTGGGGGCACTTTTGCATACGCATCCAACGCATTTCGTAGATTGACTGAGGAGCTACTACCACGTTGGGAAACCACAAATCCCTAGAAAACTGGAATATGAACCAACATTGTTGTTTATTTCCGTTGTCAATTATTCAGCTTGCGGTTATGGGAATAATACAAATTATTCCTGAAAACTGGAATATATTACTGCAAACAAATAAAATGTGGAATATATTACTGCAAAATTAATAAAATGTAAGGAAAGCTATTTAAATTAGCTGTTGCGAGTTAGCAAAGGGAAAACAAGTAATACTTTAATATGGAAAATAGTTATCGGTTACCGTTTTATTCCTTCAGAACTTTAATTTAATAATAACGTAATATATATGTTAATTTAATGTGTTAATACCCAAAATGATAGTCATATATAGTTTATGCCATTTAATCTCTCCTATAAAATATCCAATATATAACATTTATTGTAAATATTAAATTAAAAAAAAAAAAATAAAATCTTATAAATAAATAAGTTAATACAATAATAATAAATGACATAAATTTTTGATAAAACAAATTAAATTGAATTTTCCCTCCGTTAAATAAAACGGTACAGCAACACTGTATGGCGGTTTTTAACCCAAGTGTAAGAAGGGTCACACTGTCGTGAAAACGTAAACAACTTCGCGACAACACGTGCATTATTTTTATTCTACAATTATTAAATAAAAATAGCTTAAACAATGGAATTATTTACTGTAAATCGGTAAGTTTTAATGATGGGACTTTGGACAATATAATTAATTTCAAATATCCTTAGTTACACCGAGGATTTGCATAAAACAAAAGCTGGAACCGGAGAGGCTGCCAACAACGAAGATGAAATACTGCAGAAATTGCTTCAAAAGGCGGCGAAAAGGAAAAGGAAACACAAGGAAACTGAAAGTGTGGAAGAAGCAACTAAGAAAACAGTAATTCCAGAAAACGAGCACCAAGAAACTGAGAAAGAGGAAACACAAGAGCCCGAAGAAGAAGAACAAACAGAGAAAACCCAAGTGCAGGAGGAGGAGGAGGAGCTGCCATCGCCCACCGATGAGTTCCAGGTTCTGGGCGACGATGGGGCCGCTAGCAAGAAACGCCGGGTGGAGATGCAGCTGCCCAATTGGTTGGCACATCCCACGATCATCGAAGGCGGCAGCCTTCTGCCCGATGCGGAGGAGAACCAGAATGTGGAGCCCATAGACCAAGTCTCCTACCTGGACAAATCCACCTGTGCGGCTCTTAAGCAAATGAAGATCAAGCGCCTGTTTCCCGTCCAACGACAGGTTATTCCCTGGATTCTAGAAGCCCAAGCGAAACCGCCACCATTTCGTCCGCGGGATATCTGCGTTTCGGCACCCACGGGTAGTGGCAAGACTCTGGCCTTTGCCATTCCCATTGTCCAGTTGCTGTCGCAACGCGTCGAATGCAAAGTTAGGGCTCTGGTAGTGCTACCTGTGGCGGAGCTTGCCCTGCAGGTGTATCGGGTCATCAGTGCGCTGTGCAGTGAAACAGAGCTGGAGGTGTGCCTGTTGTCCAAGCAACACAAGCTCGAGGATGAGCAGGAGAGGCTGGTGGAGCTGTACAAGGGGAAATACTACTCCAAGGCGGACATTGTGGTGACCACACCGGGTAAGTTCAATGAGCTATAGATTTGGGGGAGAAATAATAAGAAAATCTTATTTTTTAAGGTCGCCTGGTGGATCATCTGCATGCCACAAAGGGCTTTTGCCTGAAGAGCCTCAAATTCCTGGTCATTGACGAGGCCGATCGCATCATGGATGCCGTCTTTCAGAACTGGCTCTATCACCTGGACAGTCATGTGAAGGAGACCACGGACCAGCTGCTGTCTGGCACCCAGGCTCCTCTCTGCTACGCTGAACTGGAGTCCAGTTTTGGCAAGCAGCCGCACAAGCTTCTGTTCTCGGCCACCCTATCGCAGGATCCGGAAAAGCTTCAGAACCTGCGACTTTTCCAGCCACGCCTCTTCACCACCGTCTTCACAATGCCCGTGATGAAGGAGATCAACGGAGAGGAGGATGCCGATGCAGATGCCAACGCAGATCGCGGCCAGTTTGTGGGCAAGTACACAACGCCGGCGGAGTTGACAGAGCAGTTCTGTGTGACGGAACTGCGTCTGAAGCCGCTGACCCTGTTCGCGCTGGTCAAGAAGTACGAGTGGAAGCGATTCCTTTGCTTCACCAACAGCACAGATCAGGCCAATCGTCTGGCCTTCGTAATGGAGACGCTCTTCAAGGCGTCGGACACCACAGTGGCCGAATTGTCGGGCAACCTCTCGGCTCTTGTGCGAAACCGAACTCTCAAGGAGTTTACCGCTGGCAAGATCAATGGCCTGATATGCTCAGATGCCTTGGCCCGTGGTATCGATGTGGCAGACATCGATGTCGTCTTATCCTACGAGGCGCCGCGGCACATCAAGACCCACATTCATCGCGTGGGACGCACAGCTCGTGCGGGCAGAAAGGGAACGGCCGTCACTCTGCTCACGGAACAGGATCAGCCGGGTTTCAAGAAAATGCTCAACGATGTGGGCAAAACTCTGGGCGAGGAGATACAAGTATCCCCGGACATTGAGGTGGAGCATGCGGCGATTTACAAGCAGGCGCTGGCCAGTCTACGCTATCGCCAGGAGACCAAAAAGGCCCAGAAGATGGTGCAAAAGCGGCGTACGGCCCATCAAGCTCTGGCGCACAAGAAGCAGGCTAAAACCGAGGATCGTCCCCTCACGCTTATGGAGAAGCTGCAGCTGAAGGCGAGCGGTATCCAGCAGGAGGATGACCAAAAGCCCAAGGCCATACCGAAACCTAAGCCGAATCATGTTCAGCTGCGAGAGACCAAGAAACAGAAAATTGCTAAGAAACGAAAGGCCATTGAGGAGTGAAGTTTTTTTAATATTGTTATTAGTTTATTTTATAATAATATGATGATGTTTATAACAATCTAAGTGTGTGTGCTTTGTGTATACGTTTAAGCTGGTACTGGGGTCTTTGGGAGCAGAGTCTTATCAGTATGGACGCGCAAGTGATTCCCCGTGGGTTCTTTACCGCAAACGCTGTTTGTTTTTAGAGGGTATTTCTGGGGACTTTGGAAGAGCTTTTTACTTAAGGTTCAGGTTTCAAATTAATAGATTTTCTTACAAAAACTAGGCAAACCCCTTTGGGAGTTCTAAACACAGCAGACATAAAAGTGCGCCGATGCTGAGGTGGGCTCTTTGTGTGCTTTGAACTTTGTTCAGCTTTAGGCCTTTTAATCTTTAATAACTCATGGCAGAAATGATTATTTTTATACGTTACAAACTGTATTCTCAAATATTCTTATCAAAAACCCGCTCTAGGGTACTTTCTGCTGCGATTCCTCTCAGCTTTCTGTGCTTCCTATTTAAACAGACCTCTCAGATCCGAAGATTCACAAAGTCTTAACGATCTCGTAACGATGAACACATCTACGGCAATCAAGTTTGTGGCGGCGCTGACGCTCTGCTCCTTAGGTAATCAATCAAGCTGGACCCGAACCTCTAAAACAATTACCTTATCGAAAACCTACCTCTCTCATTAGCTCTCTCCGCGAGTGCCCTGCAAATCGAGCCGCGCAGCAGTTGGGGTGCGGCGGCTGCCCGATCGCCCTCTAGGATAAACGGACCTGTGGACTATGTGATCATCCATCACTCGGACAATCCCAACGGCTGCTCCACATCCGATCAGTGCAAGCGCATGATCAAGAACATTCAGACGGATCACAAGGGACGCAGGAATTTCAGCGATATTGGCTATAATTTCATAGTCGCCGGCGATGGCAAAGTGTACGAGGGTCGTGGCTTTGGCCTCCAGGGATCACATGCTCCCAACTACAATCGCAAGAGCATTGGCATTGTTTTTATAGGAAACTTTGAGCGTAGTGCACCATCGGCTCAGATGCTGCAGAATGCCAAGGATCTCATAGAGTTGGCCAAGCAGCGGGGACACCTTAAGGATAATTATACTCTGTTCGGACATCGCCAAACCAAGGCCACCTCCTGCCCGGGCGATGCTCTGTACAATGAGATCAAGACCTGGCCTCACTGGCATCAAAAATAGACTGGCTTTGATTAGGTTTTACTTGTTAATATTTGTTCACTAATTTTTATATAAAATATAAATGAAAAGATAACATTTTAAGTGATTATGTGGTTTATATAAGAGTTTAATATATTTATTAAGAAAAACGTTAGGTTGTGGGGTGTTTGTTTAATGTTGAAACATCCTAAACTTTTGAAAGACTGAATTACCGAAAATTATTATAGAGGAAACCCCTGATTATCTCGGATTCCTAAATTCTCCTATAACCCGACAACTTCCTTAACTCGTTCAGCAGATGTACCCCAGGACAGGCAGTGGCCTTTGTCTGGCAATGACCAATCAGCGAGTATTTTGGCACAACTTGGCGACGCTGCACAGCAAGGCGGATGAGGCTACGGGCAGCCTGCATCATCTGGGCAGGTGGTAAGCCAACTAAAAAAGAACATACAATAAAGATTACTTATAACCTGATTAAAGAGAACCTCCCCCATGAAAACTCACCCTGGAAGTTGCCAATGAAGGCAATGCCAATGGATCTGCTATTATAATTAGGGGCATGCTCGCCGCGTATGCCAAAGCCCAGGCCCTCGTAGATGCGTCCATCGCCGCCAATCAGGAAATTATAGCCAATATCCCTGAATCTTCTGCGCAGATGATCAGCCCGAATGTTCTTCAGGGCCACCTGACACTGGTGAGGATTGAAGCACTGCCCCGTGGCCGTGTGATGGACGATAATGAGGCTCACAGGAGTAGCGAGCCTGGGCAGACGCGGTGAAAGCGGCACAGGACACCAGCTGCTGCGGGGCACTATCTGACCCAAGGCCAGAGCCAGGCCCAGACTGAGCAGTGACAGCTGGAGGAGGAGCTTCATATTCGTGGATGATGATGATGGTTGGTACAAGTAACCCATCTATTTATATCCCTAGCCATCCAAAATATCGTATGTTTACACAGTTGGTTTTCACTTCTCTGCGATCAATGAATGGATTGCAACATAATTCAATGAAGATTCCTTTGTTGTGGTTGCAAATTCCGCTTGAGTCAGCCAGATATATATATTGTTATATATGCATAGGCCCTCCAAGCCATTGCTTTGTTCGATTCTCTTCTTTGGGAATGCACAAATCTGCCCTTGAATGCAATGTGGTGGTGGCCCAAAAATGGCAACCCCCTTTGGCCGCAAATGGTGAGCTGCATTTGAAAGTCAAATCCAAGCGGGGGGACTGTGGACTATAAAAGTCACTCGGCCAGGTTACGAGTGGACAGTGGCCAGCGATTGGGTGGCCCGGGCAGAGTAACACCACTTGAAGTCCCCCCATCATGAAGATCGTAAGTTGGAAGAGGTTTAAGTTCAATAACCAATTTCACATTCATAAATTCTAATCCCCTAGCAATCTGTTGCCCCTTTGGGCTACCTACTGCTGTTGGTACTGGCACTGCTCCAAACCAGCTTAGCAACTGCCTCCGGGGGAGTTATTCCCGCCATTCCTGCGACAGTTCCGGCTTCTGCTGTTCCCCCTGCCACTGTGGTTCCCTTGGCCACCAGCCATCAGTTTGTTACTCGGAATTGGAATCGCCCTGTCTATGTGCCCACAACCACATATCCTCCGAATACTTACTACAAGTACAGTGGAGGATATCCCCAGTATCCGGTCTACCAATATCCCTACACCTCCACATATCAGTACACCTATCCGTACTATTATCCCACATATAACTATGGTTATGGCTACAGGGGTGTCTGGTGAATGATTATGTCTTATTCCACCTATAAATTATTGTGATAATATTTGATTTCAAATGAAATTATGTATATAATCATATAAAAACATATGCAAGAAATATAATATACCAAATGCCATTACATAAACAAAGCCTAGACCTTTGTGAGTTGCGCTAAGGATCAGCTTTTTTCTTTAGAGATGTTAGATTAAAGTGATGGGTCTCATTTCTAGAGCCTACAATTTCAGCTAGGCTGTGTTAAGGCCCTAAGAATGCTAGACTTCACACATTTTTTTTGTGGTTAACCAGTTTTGTGCTTTTTATTGCAAATTAAACTAAAGAATAACGTATAACTTTTCTAAACTAAAAGAAAAAGGGAGCTGCCACTCCAGGAGAAATCAAGCGACCTGGCTGTATGAAACGAGGAGCAAGAGCTGGAGCATTAGCTGCAAATTGACCTGTGAATGGTCCAGCAGCAGCCAGGAGACGACCAGGAGCGTTAATCGTCGGAGCAAAGGCGGCATTGAACTGATTAAAGTAATCCAAACGCTGACTACTGGAAACGGCCAGGGGGGAAGCAGCCAAAGGATTAGCTAGGGGTGTAGCAAATGGAGTGCCAGCATAGGCAGCAGTGTCATCAAAAGGAGCTCCAAAGCCTTGATAAATCCTAAAGGGTGTCCCCCCAGGAACCAGAGATGCAGACTCAGTGGGCCTGGCAGCCCCGAAGGCTAGCAAACCCAGCGAGACAATAATCAACTGAAAATAAGGATAATAAACTTAAAGTACTGAGAGGATTTCTCTGGGATTCTGCTTACCATTTGCTGCATTTCAAAGAGATCACTGCTGCTGTCAAGAAACGAATGTGCTTTGGTTTGGCTTGAAGCTTGGATTTTATAGTTTTTTTTCTTCAGAGGAGATCACACAGCTGGCCCTGCTAATGGCCGCTCCAAATTTTCAAAGATCTGGCTCCAAAAGTGGCAACAACAAATTACAGGCAACAACAGATATTTACCTAAAACCATCGGATATGGTTTTTGGTTAATGTCGCAATAGTCGCTTGCAGTGACTCGATTTTAGAGTATTTGTTATAGAATTATTCATATTCACTGATAATTTCCTGTAATTCTTAGAGGAAATCTCCTTCTTCAAATAAAACCCATTTTCATAATGCTTCTCACAGATTTTAATTAATAGAACGAAATAAGATGAGACGACAAAAAAAATACAATAATAATTGAAACATCTCTTGATAATAACTATCGTTTTCGTATGAATTGCATTACATATTAAGAAATATGCTCGTATTTATATAATTATAGTATTTTTATAATTTAGCTGCTTGATCGTTCAGTTTCAGTTACGTATAAATATATATATATGTATATATTTATGTGTATAAATACGTGGTTAAATCATAAAACACCTGGCGTGGGGGAAATTAAACTAATTAGTCGTTAGTGCAACTCGAATCATAAAAAGGATGCCAATAAACGTATCCTAGGAATATTATAGTATTATGTAGTATCTTGTTTGCTCTAGCACAGTGGATAAACCTGTCCCCCTTATTAGGGATTATACGACATCTAGCATAGGCAATTGATTAGTTGCTTTCGTTTAGTTGGATCGATCTTTAGTCAGATCGATTGATGATTGGGACTCATGAGTATTAGCTGTCGAGTGTCGTCGGTGTGTTGCCTCCGTTGGGGTTAACTTTAACAAACGCTTATTTATTCACTATGGCTTTTGCTTGGAATCTCCGTTTTTTTGTTTGGGATATATCTATATATACAATCTGTTCGAAGGGGGGGGGAAGAGGATCTATAAGCCACAGGATTGGACAGAGCTAGAAACGCTGCTGGGGAGTCCAGACCGAGAGAGAGCTTTACGATATTACAAGTTGGTTATGGCAATTGATAGTAATGTTGACTAGATATATGTGGCGAATGTTATATATGCAAATCGTAGGGGATCCACTCCTTTCTCTCTCCCTCTCTTCACGAGCTGTCCTCCTCCCAATCCTCCTGCTCTTACTACCACAGCACATCGTAATCGTACACATGCTCCGCCGAGGAGGAGGCTATGATCAGACACTTGACAAAGTCATCCAGGGTGCGCTTGAGCTTCCACTTCTTGGGCTTCCTCAGCGCCAGCAGCTTCGACTTGGATTTGGGTTCATGCCAAGGACTCGTGGATGTGGAGGTGGATCTGGTCGTCGGCTGTGGAGGAGTAGACTCGCGCTCCCTCTCCTCCTGATGAACAGGAAGATTGCAGTAGATGTGGTTGCGGTTCAGGCTCTGTCGGAGGCTTTGCAGACGCTGCTGCTGGTAGTAATGATTGAGGTTGGTCAGATAGGTGAAATCCGAGTCGTTGACCACATCGATCTCCGCATAGTTGTGGTCCATCGGTGGCTCCTCCGGCGGACATCGCTGACTACTGCTCGATGCCTGGGCAAAGAGTTGGTCAAATCACATGTTTTCATCGAACTTGGCAAAGTTGGCGTCCTCGTTCCACTGGAACTTGCCCGCTTCCCCGCCGTCCCCACCTTGCTCCTTCGTCGGCTCCTCCTGGTCCGGTGACTTGAAGAACTCATCGTCCTCGAAGGGATCCTCCTGCTTCTTGGCAAATATATTCACCGATTCGGACTTCTTAATCAACTCCTGTCGCTGCTGCAATTTGCTTGTTCGCATATTCTGCTTCCGGGTCATGGCACCACCCGATCCTCCGCCTGCTGCTGCTCCCGTAGCCTGCTCTTTTTCGAAATCAAAAGATGCCTTGGCAAAGTCATCCTCGAAGGCGGCATCATCAAACTGCGAGACCTTGACGTTGTCATCGAATCGCAGTTTTTGGGTAATCGGCGGCGTTGAGGTCGGCGGCGTTTCCGCCTCGAATTGCTCACGTTTCTCGCGATCCGAAAAGTCATTGGAGAAGCGGAAGAGGCTCTTGGATCCACCATTGTTATTCCCACCGCCAGACACCGGACCGGCTGGCGTGGAATTGCAACTGGAGGCGGTGCCAGCGGGCGCCGGTGGTGGTGAACTTTGATTAAAGTCCGACTCGAAACCGTCATCAAAGTTGAACTTGGAGCTGGTCACTCCAGCGGAGGATTCGCCGCCGCTCATCATTAGGCCGCCGCCGCCTCCGCCGGGTCCAGTGCTGCTGGCATTTGAGCGCGGTGTGGGTGTGGGCGTCTGTTCATAGCTGTCCACGAAACCGTAGTCACTGTTCACGACGCCGCCACGATTACGATTCTGTCCCGGCAACTTGGCCAGCGAGGGGGGCTGATGGCGCTCGAGCTGCCGACGTTCGGACTCCATCATTCGCTGGTGCATCTCATGACGTCGTCGGTTCAACCGCTCGAACTTATCCTCATCCGTTGGCGGCTCATCATCCACATAGTCCTCATCATCGTCGTCGTCGTCGTCCACCTCGTTGCGCTGTCCTGGACATATGTAGTCGTAGTTATCCCTTAGGCCGCTACGGCCATAGCCAGACCGGGAGGGAAGGGGAGCAGCGGCGACGCTGGCTACGCCCACTGTGGCTAGATCTTTGGCACTGCGAGCACGGGTCTTCTTGCGGAATCTACAAAGAATGATTAAAAGTTATTGCACTTTAAAGTGTCTCTGGGAATATTTTCTAGACAGACCTTCGTTCTTTCTCGCCATCCGAGGGTGTTTGTCCCAAGGCCGCCGCCCGTCGACTCTCGGCCAGACGTCGCTCCGTTTCGGCGGCGCTGGCTGGACGCTTCCAGGATTTCTGGCCAGGCAAAGAGGGTTCTGAGGCAAAAATAATCATAGGTTAAGATTAAACATAATTTGAGAGAGAGAAGTAAACTCACCCTCGCCATCCCAGGGACTGGAGCCGCTGCTCTTGCGCAGCCTTTGCGGACCGCTTACTGTTGAACTGGAGGGCAGCACCCCATCGCTGGGTCGCTGCAGACTACTCCGACCCACAGCCGTTCGCTGCTGGAAGTCCTGCTCCGAGTCCTGTTCGTAGTCAATGTCCCCGCTTATTCGTAGTTTGCCGGATGTGGTTGTGGGCTTGCGCAGGGATCGAGTCTTCATCTGCTCGCGATCCCGCTCCCGATCCCTTTCCCTCTCACCGCGATAATCGTCGCGACTATCCAGGCTGCCGTAGACATCGTTGCCACTGCCAAAGCTGCGCCGTCTCCGGGTGGCGCTCTCGTACGACTCGAGACTCTCACGATCAAAGGACTTGCGGTCACGATCTCGATCCCGATCTCGTTCTCGATCGTACAGGTAATCCACGCCGCCCCTGCCGGGCTTGTAGGCCATAGGCGAGCGTCCGCCGCGTTCCTCGTACACGTTTTCGTAGTCGAAATCGTAGCTGGGACGAGCATAATCCCGATACTCACGCTCACGATCCCTCTCCCGATCCCTGTCGCGGTGATCGCCGCGATACTTGCTCCTAACCTGACCACGTTTGTCGTAGATGGGCGGTGGCGGCCCATAGCTGGATCGTTCGTAGGCAGCGCGCTCAAAGGATCGGGCACGCGCCTGTTCAATCTCCTGCGGCGACCAGGTGTGGTGTGCCGGGTGATGGTACCAGCTGGGTGAATCTGTGGGTGGAGAGGAAATAATACTAGTGAGACTGTGGGAACAGGAGGTAAGGTAGGGCAGGAGCATACCCAGCTCAAAGTTATCCCTGCTACGTGAGAGGCCATGCTTGAACTTCCGCTGCTGCTGCTGTTGCTGCTGCTGCTGCTGATCCCGGCGAGCCATAAACTCGGCATCGTAGCTGCAGGGAGGGATTGGGTTAGGTTAATATATATTTGGGTTTTCCATTTTTCTTCCACTTACTCGTAATCCTCATCGCAGGAGTTCATACGCCTGGCATGCCGCATGTAGTAGCCATGTCGATCCGGCGGCATCTGCTGCTGCTGCTGCTGTTGATGCGGATGAGCCATTTGGGCCGCGGCCATCTGGCGTCGCTTCAGATACTCGGGCGTCTCATCGTCCCAGGGGCTTAGATCCCTGGACGAAGAGGAGGTCTGCTGGCGCTCCTTCTTGGCCCAGCGGCGCTGCTGCTTGGACCAACCATCATCCCGGGGATCCGAGCTGCAGGGCGACTCCACAGTGTCCGGCTGCGATGTATTGGAGGCAGGCGGCGGTGGTGGCGGCAGTGTCAGCTTGGCCTTACCCCTGGCCTTGGGGGAATCAAAGGTGGCCCACGATTGCTTCTCCCTGGAGGCCTCCTTCTCCCTGTCGCCCATCATCTGCTTGGTGGCGGTATCAATGAGCTGGGACACCGCTGAGAGCTGCGAGGGCACTGGCGATGGAATGCCCATCACTGTGGGTGGCTTCTGCAGGGGAATGGGCGAGGTGCTGACATCATTGAACTGCGAGGGCGTGTGCAGGCTAGGAGCTCCCCTTGACGGGGCCGCCGAGGATGTGGCGGGTGAAATGCGATCCCGGGAATCGAGCGAAAGATTGGAAATGGCGCGATGCATGAGCTCGTCGATTTCGATGTCGTCTTTGGTGCCACCGCCGGGTGCAGTGAGCACGGATAGGAATTTCTGATCTTGCTTGGGAGGCGGCACAGATTGTTGTTGTTGTGGTTGGTGCTGTGGCGGCTGCAACACATCCTCGGGATTGGGAGCAGCGACATCTAGTTGCTGCGTGGATGTCGACAACTTCTCGTACTGATCCTGTCCACTGACCGGTTCAGCATCCTTTTCGTTGCTATCCAAACTGCTCTCACCACCCGCATCCGCATCCTCGTCCTCGTCATCATCGTCCACGGTCAGAGCGGACGAGGAGGGCTCCGCTGGGAAGCCCCGACTGTCCACGAGGCCATGACGACTCTGGGAATGATGCGACTGATGGGCATCCTGATGATCCATGATCTGACGGAGGTCGTGGTCCTCGTTGAACTCATCACTGAACTCGGGAAAGTCCTGCAGCAGATCCTTTTGCTTCTCCTGCGGCTGGACACTGACAGCTGACACTGCGGGCTTATCGAATAGATTCTCCACCAGGATAATGTCCCGCAAGGCAGCATAACGATCTTTGGCCTGGGCCACCACCTCGGTGATCTTGGTGTCGATCTTGGGCGTTGGTGTGACATCCAACGCATCGATTGCCAGCTCTGGCCCGATATTGTTCACCTCCAAGCCTCCTCCTTCGTGGATCTCCTTCATTTGCGCCTCATCCAAGGGAGGTGGCGTCAGATCCCCCATGAGATCCGTTTCCTGCTGCTGCTGCTGCAGCTCCTGGTCGATGATCTCTCGGAATACAGCATACCGATCCGCTGAGGGTACTGTTGCCGCCACGGGTGAGACACCTGGCATGGGCATTGCGACCGGAGTCTCATTGAAATTGGCAAAGTTGGCCACAAAGTTGGATTCCAAGGAGCCGCCGCCGCCGCCGCCCAGCACATCATCCTCGCCAAAGGTGTCATCGAATTTGGCCACAAAGGAGGTCTGCTGATCGAAATTCACCTTGAACACGGCCGCCGTGGAGGCTGCTGGAGCCGGCGCCGGATTGGCTGGCGAGGATCGCCGCTCCTGACTCTTCTCACTGGACAAATACTCGGACAGGTAGGCCGTTAACTGCACCAGCGTCATGGTGCTCAGCTTGCTGGCGGGAACGTTCAGCTTAATGGCCAGATCATCCATGCCCAGGGTGAGCAGTTGCGTCAGCGTGATGTCCGGCGCCAGGGTGGCCGAGCTGCCCTCGTGAGCTTGCTGAGCCTGCTGCTGCGCCTGGGCCTGAGCCTGCAGGATCTCCGCCTTGTTCTCGTATATATCCTGCGGCCTGCCCAGCGACGCCTGCCTCTGCGGTCTTGCCCGGGCCGAAGATCCTTGGCTCGGGGGCGGCAGTAACGGTGGTGGAGCCCCCAATGGCGCCAGATAGTCATCCTCAGTGTGTCCCGGCTTTCTGGGCCTGCCCGGACCCGGAAAACAGCCGTCGGAGCGACCCACGCGACGCGATGGCAATGGAATGGGCGGTGCATCTGCAGCCGACGAGACGCCCCTCCTCGCTGTTGTGGCACTGCTGTTCAAGTACTCGTACCGCCCGGCGGTGGGCGGTGGAACGGGATTGGCGGACGAGGGTCGGATCACGAGGTCGCTGAACTGCTTCTTCGGCGGCAGCGGCGGTGGTTCCGAGTACGGCGCCGAGTCCGGACGTGGCGGTGGCTCCGGTGCCGCCTCTGTTTCGCTCAGGGAGTCGCTCTCCTGCAAGCGCCGCATATTGACACTCGAACCAATATCCGAGCCGGATTTGCCAAAGGATCGCGACTGTCCAAACAAATGGGGCATCTTCTTGTTGCTAATGCTGGAGATCACATCCAGGGGACCTCCACCGCCGCCGCCGCTGCTGCTGCTGTTGCCGCTTGGCAGGGCAGAAACCGAGGCCGTGGGCCTGTTCCGCACCGTGCTCGGCGGCTGCTGGAGCTGGAGAGGATGCTGCTGGTGCTGTTGATGTTGATCTTTTTCCGGCGGCAACTGCACCTGGAGTGGTCCATTGAATACATTCGCTTTGGACTCTGGAATCGAGGGTGCTGGAATCGCCGGCGGTGCCTCGAACTCGAAGGCATCCAGTTTGGCAAAGAGATCGCCCTCCTGAAATGGATCCGGATCGCTCTTCTTGCGTGTGGGCGAAAACGGATCCGTGTCTCGGGGCAGCAGCACTGGATCCGCCTGTGGCGCCGGATGCGGATCCTCCAGTGAGGTCAGCGTTGGCGGTTCTGCGGTATAATAGTGGCCGGTGGGATTAGGCGGATTAGTGATATGGCCAAGCAAGAGTTTTAGCTCGGCGCTCGAGGGGATCGAATGGGAAATGGAAATGGATGTGGGAGTGGGCAGGGAAAGGGAAGCTGGAGCTGGAAGGGGAACAGACGAAGGAATGGCGTTAACGGATGACAGGAGCTGGCCCAGACTGGCGACGGTGCTAGCGGTGGTGGTTAGTGTGTTAGCCGAGTTCTGGAGCGGATTCCCTGCGGTGCAAGTGCAAACTTTAGAGAGATGCTCGCTCAAAACTATCTTTTTTGGGTGCACAGAGAAATAATTTCGCCAAGATAAAGCATCAATTTCTTGTATTTTCTTTTTTAAATAGATCTTTAGTTGGTCTTATAATTTTAAATTATTATATAAGACTTTTTTAAAAGATTTTAAGAAGTTGATCGTTTTCTTGATAAAAATAAATAAATTTAGCTTGAAAATCAATTAAAAATAGTGGCATAAAGTATGCTACAAATTGTTGAAACACAAGCCAGTGTGGCATACTTTTGTACATCTTTTCCAATTGATTTTAAATCTCCAACTATATTTTTACTATATCTTGTTCATTAAAAAATCAAAAGTAATCACCGAAACTTTTTCTCTGTGCGTGAAAATGGTGTTAGTTAGGTTTTATCTTTTTTTTTTTTGTGATTGGTTAGTACCTGCGGTGATGTTAGTAGCTGTGGTGGTTGTGGTAATGGTGGAGATGGTGGTGCTATCCTCCGGAAAGAGGCCATCCGGCTGACCCAGAGTGAGACCACTCAGGCCGAGACCCGCCTGGCTGCCGGAGCTGAGCTCCTTGAGGAGTTTCTTGGGTGGATTCTTTAGCTCTTGGAAGAAGTATTTCTTATCGACATACGGCCTGGTGCGTCCCGTGCCCAGCGGATCCAGATCCGTGAACGCATCTGCACAATGTAACAATATGGATTGAAATTGAGGAGAAAAAGCTTCAGAGATTCAGAAAAGGAGTTTCCAAAATTGAAACAAAACTCAAAGATGGAAGAACAACTCATAAAGAGTTTATAAGAATGAACTCAAGGCGATTTTTCAAAAGGATTCCGATCTTTTGGGGACTTATGTGTGTGAGTTTGGGATTGGGAAACAGGGTTAGGGATTTAAAACTAACAAAAACCACAGGTAACTTTAAATATTTTTATAAATACTAAAGAAATTAAATAAGACTGAGTTGAATTTCGATAAAGGAGCTGTCCGTAAAATGGAAGAGAGTCGTTAGGCATAAAATCTGTCAGATCAAACGATCTAATATTAGTAAATTATTGTAACAATGACAATCCGAAGAACCAAACCTTTAGAAATATATATAGAGAGTCTTTCCTTAGAATTTTAATATAATAACTTGTAAGAACAAGTAGGAAGATAACTTAAGAGTTCCCCATTCAAACATATAGTTCAGTTCAATTAAATTGACCCAAGCCTACTCCCATATATTGCTCCCTTGGCCGCCCGACACAAATATCTCGTGTTCCATGTGTCACAGACAGCTCTTTCATCGCTTAAGTGGGGAATGGCTGATGACAAATCTCACAAAGCCACAGAATTACACATGCACACTCTGCACACAGATGACAACTTCAATAATGTGGACAAGATGAATGGAGACACCAGAGAGAGAGATAGAGGAGAGTGAATGAGGCGAATGAACTTTTTAAACTCACCCAAAGACAAGACCGTCGAGGTCTGTTCCTCATTGCCTGATCCCGACGCAGTGCCCAGGGCTGAACCCATGCCCAAGCCAATGTCCAGATCTGATAGAGGACCGGCTGATCCACCTGAGATCTCCGTCAGCTGCTGTGTGGGCGTGGCCGTTGATTCGCTGGATGCCAATGGAGCCATGGCCAACATGGATCCTAGACCACTGGCGGCGCCGCCCACTACTTTTGTGGTGTCGAAGACATCATTCTGGTGATCCAATTCCTGCAGCCAGTTGTCATCGTCATCGTTATCCGCCGCAGTCTGCAGCGCTGTGGTGGCCGGAGATTGGGAGTTACTTGCTCCCGGGGGCGGCGATAGCATTGCCTCCAAACTGGCCACCGTCTCTGGTGTCTTGTTCGGCGGCTTGTGCCTGTTGCGTCCGGATTCAGGAGGCGGTGGCAGGATGCTGTAGGAGGGCACATAAATGAACGAGTCCCCGAAGGGATCGTCTTCACTGGCTGACTTGGCTAATGAGGGATGACCGCTGCTTGAACCCATGGTGGTGGGTTCGTTGGGGGTAATTCGCTCCATCTGGCTGATACCCCGCTGCAGCGAAGTCAGCTCCTGTTCGAGATCAACCAGATCGGCCACGGACTCAGGAGAGATCTGTAAGAGTTTAAGGTTTTATTAAAGGCAATCTTTGTCTGTTCAATCCCATTGATACTTACCTCCTTGGCTGCCGCTCCTGAGACTTTGGCCACGTCTAGATTCACGCCCAGCCTGCTTGTTCCATTAGAGGCTCCGCTAAGGCTACCGCCTAGCAGGGTGAGTGCGTGACCGGAGGCGCCTCCCCCACCGCTGGCCAGGTCGGCATGGCCGAGTGTTACGCCGCCCAGGCCGGCGGCCTTCAGCGAGGACAGGGAGGCCAGCTGGCTGGCGTGGTCGTGCAGGGACTTGCCCTGAATCTGCTGGCGCGCCATCTCAATCTCCTTCTTCTTCAGCTCGAAGACCACTTGGAAGAGATCGCGCATGGCCAGCACCACCTGGCTGGCCGCCTTGTCCGTCTTGATGCCGAAGAACCGATGCCCGCTATCCGGCGACCCAAAGATGTAGCCAAAGGCCCTGGAATCGGTCATATCCTGGGCAATGAAGGAGATCTTATGCACCGGATGGTGGTACAGGGAGTCCCCTGTCTTCTCATCCCTCAGCCGCAGCCCATCGATGGTCACATGAATGGTTATCCGCTGCTTGTGCTCGCCGGCAGCCCGGATGGCCATCTTGAGGTCCTGGAGCGCCTCCTGGCACATGCGGTCGCCACGGGCCTCGCCCACCTCCAGAATGCCGATGAGCTTTGCCTTGAACTGGACGCCATCGCCGAAAAAGCGTCCCGGATCATTGCGATCTGGAAAATAGCAGATGGAAGGGGTTTTTAAAAGTTGCATCCAAAATTAGTACCTGTGTGGATTTTTGCTCTAAGGTGTGTTTGTATTTGGCTAATTTTTGTTTGGAAGGGGACCGGGCAGCAGTGGTCACTCGCTAGTTTGGGAAAACCTTGAGTTTTCCGGGGTGTGGCTCTTAGAAAGCTGTGTTTTGTAAACACTGGGCTATGCTTTTCTATATAAAATTAAATAAAAGGCTTTACACTAAGCTTTGTTACTTAAATTAATCCAAAAAACAATGCTTTAATGTTTTTTGGCTTATATATTTAATAATTTGCAAACTAATTTCTTATCTCGTAGGATTAAAATAGGTTTCGAGTCATTTGCGGTATGAATAAATCCACAATAAATATTTTATAGCCTCGCCATATTTAATTGTCATTTTTGCATTTTTGGTTTGTAGCAACATATACACTATACATGCCAATATGTGTGTATTTTAATGGTATATTTTCCAGGCACTTTACTTATTTTTCGCTTGGCTGATCAATTTTCATCGAATGATCTCAATACTTAATGGAATTCAGCTATAAATAAGTTTATATTCACTTGTACTACATGTCAGATGTTTTTTAATGCATTAAGCAATTAACTCTGATGTTGTATAGACTATTTTATACTCTCTTAAAATATTTTTTAACAACTGATCGATAAGTAAATAAATACTGCCAGTCTTTCCCTATTTTAAATCTGAACTCTTTCTTCCGGCGAATTGACCTGCATTTTTATTATGGGAATTTTTTCCGCTTTGGTAAAGTCAAGGTCGTTGTACAGTACACCCTCTTAAAAGGGAAATTTTATAAAATTTTGATACCATATAAAAGGAAGGTTTACATATAAAGAAAAACTGTTACTGTGAACTTTTGTTATTTCCATTGTTACACCCTACGAAGAATAAACTATATTTCTGTTCTGTTTCTTTTAAATTTTATATTAATTGTATTGTATTTGAGTATTAGGATTTTATTTATTTATTCCCTTTAGCGAGCGACCACTGTGCTTGTTATTTGTGTATATTGCTTCGTTTGTTTTTGCTAACGTTTTGCGTAATTCGTTTCCTCTGCCGCGCCGCTGCCGCCGCCGAAGGTGCTAGCCAACGAGAGATTGGAGGAGGCTGTGGACAGCTTGGCCACCAGGGATTTGACCATGTTTCGCCAGCGGCTCAGAAAACACTGTCACCGTCACTGTTGCCGTCGGTGGAAAAGCGCTGGATGGGAAAACTCTGGAACGCCGCGCTGGAGTCACTCGAGTGTCAACAAATCACCGAAATCACTGCTGTCGCATTCTTGGCCCCACTTTTGTGTGTATTTGTGTTGACATTTCCATGGAGAGAAAGGAGAAACGGGTTGGCGCGGGGCGGAGTGGGATGGAACAAATAAAGTGTACTCAGGGGAGGCAGAGCAATATACCGCAACGATTTTCGCGACGTACGTTGTTGTTGCTGTACGCTTAATTAAATTCTAGGAGAGCACGAGTACGGCGGATCCGAGATCATGGAATGAATAAAACCGAATGAGAGAGCAGCAATACACTCGCGATTCTCTTGCTGGACGACTGTCGCAGTTTGTTCAATTCAAATAACAAACAAAAACATATACACAGGCACAAGCGGGCACACACACTCCCGCGCGCACTGATTTCACTCTATTATTTGGAGAATTTCATGGCGGAAAACAAATGTATTTGGCGAATAATTGCCTGTTCGTTGTTGTTTTTTTGTCTTTTATTTTAAACTGCACCACCTGCCGACTGCGACGACGCCGGCGCAGCAGCTGCCATTCGAAAGTAGTAATCGATTGGCAGATGCTGCGAGCGGCCTATCGATATCGCAGCTTATATGATCGGTAAGTTAGCGAAAAATGGGGATTTTAGATCAATCGGAATTTAAATGCAAAACTAGCCAAAAACTTACATTTACAAGGACTCGTTTTCTTGCGCAGCGTCTGCATTTTGCTCAGAAAATTGGCATTCGTGTAGTAATTCCTTTGGCCTCGAATAATGTTGCGTATAATGATTGTGCTTTTATTGCTAACGTTATTTATTTCCTATTTTATATATGGGACAACCGCTGTAACGGTTTTTATCTTTATGCTTCGTTGTGTTTTCCCTTTTTACTGCCTTTGTGCTTCTTTGTTTACACTTGTCCTGCTGTTCGCTTCCGCCGTCTCGCTCGCACTCACTTTCGAGCCTGGCTGACGGAGTGTGTGTTGTTGTTATTATGCCAGTCGGTCGATTGTACACCCGGCATCGGTCTCACTCGCACACACATGCGCCGATTATCGATTTTTCAATGGTGGCATCTGTGTGCGTGTTTATTTCCACTTTGCCTACTTTAAGGCGTCTCGGGGGGTGGGACTGAGATGCAATTACTACTACGCCTTTCATCATGCAGCGGAATATTTTGTCCGCTTTCTCCTTTGGAATATATTTATTCGTTGTTCTTGCGTTACGTTTTAATAGCGAAACTTTTCCAATAATTCGGGTTCTTTGTCATCGCAAAAACGAAGCACATAGAATTAAATGACACACTGTGGTTGGTTCCTGCAGAGCGAAGAAAAATCCAATTTGACTCTTCCGCCTGCTATTTACACACTGCTTTATGCTCTATCCGTGCTTAGCACATCTTTTTATATTGATTTTGACCGATTTTCGTGGGTTTTTCGGCTAATTTAAGCCAAGTTAGTCATACGCCCTGAGGCTGCAGGACACACACAAAAAATTCGATACTAAAACTCCAAGGATACGCAGCCGGTAAGGCGGTTATCGGCGCTATCGATCACAGGTGAAGGGGGAGTTTAGCTCATATTTGCGTTGAGCCTGTGAACTCGAGAGGAATATTTTTCGAACTAGATTGGATAATAAATGTAATTTATATGTGGGAATGAAACCGCAATATACCAAATTTCTACAACGTTTATAAATTTTTCAAGTTTTGTACAAGAATAAGAGTGGCCATACACAAGCATCTGCAAAATACCATCAGCGTAGTAGCGATGTTTCGAAAACATCGATGACACCGATGTCGGCATCGGGGCTTTTCCACCTCTAGAATCGCGGTGTAAACAAATCACTCTGCTGCGGTCACTCTAAACGAACGGAATTAAAAAAAGTCGCGGACGGGACGGAATTCTTGGAAACTTTGCTTTGGGAACCGATTTAAAGCAGTTTATTGCTAGTAAATAAGAGTTGAATGTGAAGGCGGCATTAGTGTTGAAGTTACAAAATTGTTCATACATTTTACGGATTTTGTCTCGTAAATTTCTTGTCGCGCTTCCAACAAAAACCAGATTTAAAAGAATACAAATTTAATAATTAAACCAGGTACAGGTCGCAAGGCTTAAAACAAATAATTTGGAATTAATAACCTGCGCCGACTGCGACGCCAACGCCATTCTCTCCGCTCTTTATTTTCGGTGCGCGCGTCGCTTTCTTACCCGCAGCACAGCAGCGCAGTCGCAGCAGCTGAAAAATATTAACGAAACACGGGGAAAAGTGTAAATTGAACAACGGGTCGCTGTGATTTATATAACACGAAACAATAAAAAAAAAACAAAACCAAGCAAACCTGTTATTAGCTGTTTTGAGTGCTAAACAAATTCTCGGCTTCAAAACACACACAAATATACATTTCCAGAATACAAAAAATACACAAAATAGTCGCAAAATGCAAAATTGATCGGGAAGAGCAGCATAATCATTGTGTGTAAAGTGAATTAGTGTCCCCTGTAAAATCGGCCAAAATAGTTAAGCAACAATAAGCATCCTGTGTAAATAAAAGTGCTATACATACACACAGGCTTACAACAAAAACGTAAGCAGCGGTAAAAACGAGAAGCAGGAGAAGAGAGGAGACCAACAGCAGCAGCAACAACAGCAACAAGATGAACAAGACCTGTGCGCGTTGTCAGAAGGTGGTTTATCCCATCGAGGAACTCAAGTGTCTGGACAAAGTGAGTAGTAGTGGTGTTTTACTTCCTCAAACTTATATATTTTCCATTTAAATTCCGAGTTTTGAGTTTGTTTTTTGTTCTTTGGTGGCTCCTTTTTTCGGCTCGCTTCGTGCACTTGTTGCGGGCGCCAGAGCGGGACGGCTAGCTGGCACATGGCCGTGGGCATGTTCTGCCTCTCCCATTCCCACTCTCCTATTTGCCCGTTCTCCCGGCCTCTCCCCCCCATTGATCATGCGTGCCTTTTGCTCCGCTTCTCTGTTTATTATCCTATGCTTAATAACCGCAAAAGTTGTTTGGCTGCCTTTCCTTTCGCTTGGCGGAATTCAAATATTTACTGAAAAATAACGGCGCAGCTTCGCGCGTGTTTGTGTGGGTGTAAAATACTTCACGGAGAATAACAAACAGATCGTTTGACTATATCGATATTCAAGGTTTCGAACTTAAAGAAAGCCTCTTCAAAAAAAAATGCAAGGAATTTGATCATGCAATTAAAAACTTCACATTTTCATTATCTCTTTATATTTCTTTAGTTTTTTATTTTATTATAATACTTGAATATTACAACGCTGTTTCAGTTGTTAAATAATAATAATATAAATACTTTCTCATAGTAAAATTTGGTTCATTGTCCATTTTTTTTCTGTGTAAGTGCGCGGGTGGCTACAACAACTAAAACACAACTATTTTAATTTTTTTCGCCAACTCAGGAAATTTCTACAATTGCTTTTAATTTACGTTTGCGCCGCTGCTTCCGCTGGAAGAATTTTCGGACTCTTATTATGTACATCTCTCTCACTCTCTGAACCCTCGCTCACTCTCTTTTGACGGCGCCTCTTGCAGCTCAGCTTTTGCGATCAATTTGTGTCTTTCTGGGCACTGCTTTGTTGTTGTTGTTTTAGTTGCAGCTGCATTTGTAGTTGTTGTCTTTCGCAAAAGCAAATCCGTTGACCGACCTTGAGCGCATATTTTCGAGACTTGAGACCAGTTTTTTTTTATTTCATGCGTTCTCCACACACAATACACATACATATGAATGTGAATGCTCAAATTTATATACAGTAATGTTCGCAATATGAAGATCTTTCAAATTTTATTTAATTTTTACAAATATCTAGAATATTTCTTAAAGAGCAAGGATTTATTCTACTATTCTATTCTATTCTATTATTTTACTAGCATTTATTTTGCTACATTTATTCAGTTATAAGTAATTAGTTTGAGCTACCAACAATGTTTGTAAATTTGCTAATTAGTTTTATAGATTTCCAGCTTATTCTCTGAGCACAGCTGTGAGAGAAACGTATACTATGACTATAGGCTTTCGTTTCTATTTCTTTAAAGGTGCCCGTGAGCTTATTGGCTTACGCTTAATTCCAGTTTATTTTTATTGAACATTTGTTTGTCTCTATGTCACAGACTTGAGACTGCAAGTGCGAGTGCCCTTCTTTAGTTTCTTTTACTTATTAGTATTTTTTGTTTTTTGCCCTTGGCAACAATCTGTGTTTATGTTTCGGTTCCGATGAAATTTGGGCGCTGATAAGGCTGCACTCGAGACGGAGAGGCAAACGTTTACACTTCTGTCGCAGCAGCTATAGTCGGTTTCTCATTTCCAACCAAATTGAATCCATCAACAAATTCCGATTGGCAATCGGACGCTCTCGAGTATCAGCGTTGAAAACTTGTCAATCTCGAGCTCCCCCCTTCGTCTGGCTTCCATCTAAACATCCTAATTATAGATGATTCTCATGTCTTTGCCGGGCTTCTTCTTGCTCACTCCAGCAGCAGCAGTCAGCAGTTTCTAATTATAGCCAATGGAGTAATGAAAACTATTTTAAAGTCACAACAACAACACATAAGACGACGCACCCGAAGTCGGTTATAAAACATTTATTCTCGTCTTTGTGCCTATGTCGGTGGTGTGTGTTTTTCGCCTAATGGAAATGCTGAAACTTGTAAACATGAGCATGAAACCGGGGATTGGGGGAAATGGGGGGCTTTGAGACGTATAAGTTTACCTTAACATTAAATTGCATTAGTTTTCCTTTGTAGTTTTGGTGTGTTTAACTTGCGCCAGCCAGCATTTTGCTGTGTAAGTAGGGTGTGTCATGTGTGTCTTGTCTGTGTGTGATTGCAAAATAATTTAAATGCATGCACACATTTCACAACTTTTTCAAAAGTTGAGCAATAGAACGATGTGAGATTAGAGCAGAGGTTAGACAATACAAATGTGATTGCAGCGCTAAGAGAGGGGTTCAATCATTTAGTAATTCTGGGATTTTGTTCACTGGAAAATCTTTTATAAATACTACATACATATGTATGTATTTCTTATAATATTAAAATCATTCTTTGTAAAGTAAGGTTTTTGTAGTTAAGGCTTTAATAAGATTGATTAATTAAAATACAATATTAATAAGACTAAATAAAAACATATTTATTTTATATTCCTATTTTTTAAGCTTCTGGTATTGATGGAAGTAGTATTTAGTTTTAAGTGTTTATTTATTATTCTCGGGTGCCATTAAGCTTGCATTTTATGTCTCTCCACAAAACAAGGCCTCACCAATTAAAGCCTATGAGATCAGAGCCTGAGTTTAAACTATTGTTTTCCGACTTTGAATTCGAAATTGTGCTTACGCCATGATTTGTGTGTGATTTTAAGTCATGGAAATTGAACAATTGTGATTACCTCATATGGGAAAAAATGATATGTATATCTTTCTGGTACTTTTCTGGTGTTATTCCCGGGTCAACCAATCAATTTGTAAGCAGGAATAGTCTAGGTCGTAGTAGAAACATTGCGAATTGCATTAGGATTTGCCTTTGGCTGCCATCAGTTCCTGCACGTGACACATCCTTCTTGATATAGAAATCGATACTCGTGAAGGCAATAAGCGGGCATTTTATACCAATTATCTCTTATTTCTCTCTTCTCCACATATATACAAACTCACACATAGATTGTGGCACGCGAGAAATGTCTTTTTGAATGCACGCCGTTAAAGTTTTGCGGCGCATCGCTGCCGGCGCTACGTTAATCGATTTTTGATACCACCGAAAAAAAAAAAACTAAAAAATCCCAACCGAAATGGAGAAGTCAACTTCCGCTGGCTTCCGCTTGTAGCCTATAAATGTGGCCGTGCCTATATCCTTCTCTGTGCCTGTCTGTCGCCTCTGTTGCCAATTTCATTTATCTGTGAGCTTTATTTTTCCTTCCTGTCGGTCTAGATGTAATGAAAGGGTATATCGGAATTGGGGAATTTATGCAGGATTTTATTTATTTAAGTATGAAGGTTCCAGTTTACCCTTTTTAGAACCTTAAGATCTAAGAGTAATCTTCAAGTTGACTTAGTTCTGTAACCATTATTTATTAACAATTATGTAAATTTTTGAATTATTCATTTAAATATTAATACCATTGATAATGACAAGAATATTGATGAGCATTATATAATAATACCCAATCTTAACTTTAAAACAAAACGAGGTATCTCTTAGTTGATAATGTATCCGACATTTGCCATAGTCGTTGTTGCATTTGCGTTTTATTTTGCCCGAAATATGTGAGTTTAACTTTTGCTTTGCGCTTTGTTTGGTTTTGGCCTGACTTTCTGAGCTCTTTTTTGCCTTTTTAAACATTTCTTTTTTTATCCAGAGCCACAGCCACGACGAACGATTATTTCATGCTCGCAAGGAAAGTAAATGACCTCTTTGTTGTCATGTTGTCATGGGAAGTCGTCGGGGGGATCGAGCAGCAGCTCTCTATAGCCAAAGCCCATAGCTATAGGAACGTGCCAGTTTTTGGCCAGCCTTTTCTGGCCAATTTCGTAGAGCACGAAAGTCGGAGGAGCAGAGTAGAGAGTAGAGCGTAGATGGGACACAAAGAGGCAGCGAAGCATCAAAAATAAAAGCGTCGCCGTCCGTTTGACTTCGTTTGCCACTTAACGACGACGAGGACGACCTCACTCCCCCCTGTTTGCTTCTTGGCCTCTCTCCGCTCCGTCGCTCCTGTCATGGCACACATTTGCACTCCTCTGACCCCTCGGGAGAGCCACCTCTTAACCGCTGCACCCCGCACAGCTTCCGCCAATAGGCCATCACTTCTCACTGGGCCATGTTTTTTAATTTTTGCATCCTTTTCGAGTGACAAATGACTACAGCAACAAACTTCAAAGCGGCACGAGGGGGAGGGAGGCTGGCAGGAGTATTGGGAAAAGCCAGGGTCTTAAAATCGAGGTAGCTTTTCATGCTAAACTGATCCACGGACAAAAATTTTAAAATTTATCTAGCTTAAATTAATATTATGGGGAAAGATCATGTATAATTATTGAGATATCCTTTACAGATGCTTACAAACATTATGTCTTAAATTACATTTGTTTTTCATAGTTTATATAAATTATTTAATTAATTATATTATTAATTTAATTATTAAATTCATAAGAAAACATTTGGAAATATAAAGTAGTATTTTAATCCATTTTACTGAATATTTATATAATGTTACATTCCTCTTTATATTTTTCTCTCTGTGCCCTCACTCGAACTCTTTCGCTTTCGGAAGCCACGACCGAGTAGAAGAAGAATGACAATGGCTTTATGTATTTATTTATATACATTTTCTCTCCACTCTTGACTGGGCCTCTTCACCTCACTCACTCGAAAAAAACTCGAAACTAAAGTTCACTTTTGCATGACAATCAATTTTTCACTCCGAGGAGGGGATGCCAAGCTGCATAAGGTGAGGGAAATAGGCGGGGAAATGTTGGAGGGAAAATGGGAAGGGGTGCATCAATTGAGGCATGAAAATAAAAGTGGTCAAGGCAAGGGGGGAGAATGGAGAATATGGGAGGGAGAAAAGATGTCGCCGCTGCGATAGGGGAAAACATTGTTTTGACTTGTTACTTGTCTCTGCATCTCCGCTTTGTTGCAATTTCCACTCTGCATTGAAAGTCAGAACTATATGGGAGGAACTAAGAGATATGCTTAGAAAGCACAAAGTTCTTTGGAAACTTTTTTTTATCTTAGAACTATTTAGCAAAACGGAATATTTTGTGTCTTGTTGGGCTCAAAAATCTTTAGTTTTTGCTATTTATATAAAATGTTCCACAAAACTAAAAAACAATCCATTAAATCTAATAAAATATAATTTTTGATGGTAGTTAATGTTAATGTAGTAGTTTAATGATAAACCTTATAAGAGCCACCTCTCCATCTCTTACACTACACCTTCATTCATTGTCTTTTTTCCGGTTCCCTTTTTATTGTGAGAACAACTGTTGGGGCACTGCAAGATTATGCAATTGTCTTCTCTCCCAAGACTCCACCCACCCATTCATCCATTCATCCATCCATCCATCCACTCACTTTCGTTGCTGCTGCACTCCAATCTTCGAGAGAATCTTCAGTGGCAGCGGCTGCTCCCATTTTCCACTCATTGACGTCGCCTAATTAGACTTCACTTTCAAGAGAGCTTCGCTTGCCAATTTTTTATTTTTACTGCCGAGATGGAAAGCAAATCAAAGACGTAGAAAATAGCTGCTGAGAAACTAAGAAACTGCGACCAAACAGAATTTTCTATGCCTACAAACTTCAAAGTCAAGATTTCGTTGGACTATGCTTCTTTTTATTTTTGCAATTTTTTGTTCCACCAAACTTGGCTTCTTTTGTGTCCCAAATTGTGAAAATGTAACAAAAAGTTTTTTGTCCAATTCGGAAAGTGGAAGTCCGTCGTCTTCGTGGAAGTTGTTTGGGAACTTTAAATAGCTTCGGCCACTGCCACTGATTGTGGCTTGTATTATTATTATATTTCTGCTTTTTCCGTTTCGAGGGCTTTCCCTTCAATTAAACGTTTCCCATTGTGGACTTTTGTATTGTATAATTAATTTTGATGCTCAAATTTTGACTAATGACCAAAAAGAAAGAAATAGGAGAAGAAAAGAACGGAGACAAGATGATTGAAGACAATCTAAACTAGTTTTGGGTCAAGCTACAACTCTTGGTTTCCTGTTTATTTGGTTTTTGGTGTGTCTTTTTATTGTTTTAGTTTTTATTTCTTATATTGCCTTGTTTGCTGAATAGTTATAAATTTTAATGCGCATTTTCTTGTAATTTTATTTCCCTCTTTTGTCACTGCTAACAAGAGCTGGATGCTCGCACTTATTTGAGTCGCAAGTTCTTGGAGAAAAACAAGGAAAAGTTGGCTTGGGAGTGTGTTCCTCCTCGAAACAATTGCTTTGTTTAAATTCAATTGATCTTTATTAACTCGAGTGGTGAGAAAGGGAGCCTAAGGAGGGGAAAGATCACTCGAGGGGTCGCTGCCAACGACTCGTGTAAATTCGAAAAGGGGAAGACAGACAACAAGTTGAACTCCTCGTCGTCTGTCCGTCTCCCTTGTTTTTATTTAATTCTTTATTTGAACCATTTGCATGACTCTCGTCGTCGTCGTCATCATCCAATTGATCCCGGGATGCATGCAGCTCTTTAATAACTAGGAGGGAGGAGCTCCCCAAAGGGCAGATCTAAGTTTGGTTCTTTTATTGCATCTGGGGATTATTTATAGAGGGGAGAAAGGAAAGTTCAAGTGGTTGCCTGACTCTCGAGTTGCCTTGCACTTGAGGTTTCTTCACGCCGCTTCATTTCGAAATTTTCCTTGATCTTCTGGGATGTTTGTATCGTTCTATATTTGCTACATTTGTGTCAAAAGTTTGGAAATTAATTGTGATGAAAGACTATATTTAAAATATTGATTTCTTAAGGTTACCTGAAATTATCTATTACACATTAAGCTTTCAATGAAGCTTCTAAGATTGATTTTTATGTTTATTTAATGAAAAATATCATTGTATTTAAGCTTACTCAATCTTGAAGGTATTACAATTATCCTCCACTGTTTAAGTGTTAACTAATTATTTACCCTAAAGTTTTAACACTTTAAAATAAGTTGTATTATCAGTTAAATACCAAAAAGAAGAGCAAAACTGAACCTTTTAAGTGACAACTGATTGACAAAGTTAAGTCGCTTTCAAGACCATAGGCATTGCTGCGAAATCTCGTCTATAATTCAACTCTGCTCCACATTTAACCCCAAACCGCATTCTGCTGCTGCTGCTGTTGCAGCCGCCTGTGTCCCACATTCAAAAGTTTCGCTTGCTTGCAGAGCACTCTTAATTAATAATTAAATCAGTGCTTTAAGGCTTGATATATATCTACATGTCTTTAGTCCATAAGCCGCCACAAAACTGATTGCTAGTATATTGTACAACTTTTTATAAACTCATCCTGCTAATAAGTTAAGCCCCATGTTTGAATTAGCATTTTCCATTTAAGTTTATCATTCATTGCAATATGTGTGTGCGTGTGGGAATCGCCTTTTGTGCTTCCTGTGAAAATTCAAATAGAACTCCTAACAAATGACACGCCAATTGCTGTGCATGTGGGAGGTGTGCTGCTGGGAAGTGTGTGTGTGTTTGGTGTGCTGCAGAGGCAGGCGGTGTGTGTGAAGTTTCTGACGTTTATAAATTAAACAAGCAAAATGCTGAAGCGTCAGCAGAACTCGAACGGAGAGCAGAGTAGAGCAGAGCCAGCGGCTGCCTTTTCCTATTGACTTTGCTAATTGACTGAAGCGAAGGGCAAACGGGAAAAATGCGGGGAAAAATAGCGTTACAAAACCCTGGGAATAAGGGAGTGAGGAAAAAGTGCTCAATAGTCAGGTTCCAATGTCACACATGAAAAAATCCAGGCTTTACTGGGGTATTTATTTTTAATGTCTAAAAAAGTGGTATCCGATAGTACGTGTCTGTGGCATTAAAATAAGAATTTAAAGGGTTCTTTTACTTAATACACAAATGAGTATTTATCTTTCCAAAAATATGCTAATCAAACGTAGAGTTAAAGAATGAATAAACAATTCAGAAGCATACAGAGCTAGTTTAATTAGTTATATATTTATTTAATGAACAAAACAAAGCTTAGTTTTAAAGGTAGGTTCTATGAAGAACCTCACCACTTTAAACATTTATACTCTGTTTTATTTAAAGCCCACTTTAATTGGAGTATTATGTGTGATTTATATATTATGCAAGTTAGCTAATTTAATTTACGCCACAAATAAATCACAATAATGTCTTGTTAATCTGATTTGACAATTAGAAGAGGCATATTCAATATGTATAATCAGGGGTCTTTGTTGCTGTGAACTTGTCACAAGTGATCTACAAGACGGGTCATGTTCACAAATCACTTTCTAATTGGTCTTATCGGTTGGGTCTCACACATTTTGGTGATTCCCCATTGGGGGCAAGCATATGTTAATCGTTAGAGATGCATATTCACAAGATCCAAATACAAAAGCCACCGCCTGCACAGATGTCAGAGATGTCTGGCAGACAAAGAGGAAGCATATATCACCAGAGCGTTGGTAATGCCCAATTTAAATAGAGAGAAGAGCGCAGGCAGGCAGGCAAGCAAACAGACATTTGATTGCAAAGAAGAGTAGCATTAGAGGGGGCACAACACTCCCCACGTGAAATCAAAACCCACTTGCAGCTGCCAGCTGCCGCTGTTCCAGTAGTAGTAGTAGTATCTTTAGCTTCTGCTGATGAGGCTGCCGGCGGAGGAGGAACTTCACTTGGAGTTGTACCTTCTGCGAGCGGAGGCGGTGGCATGCGGTGTGCGTTACAGTCGTCTGCCGAAAGATATGGGGGAATCCGGCTGATGAGGCGGAAGTGAAAGCGACCAAGCAGAATTAAACTGCTTCCTCTCTGTCTCACCATCTCTCCAAAGCTCAAGGTTTCGTGCCAAAGCTCCTGTCTTTCGGATACCTTGGTTTCCTAGGGGGCTATTATCAGTTTTAAAGGGTATTTTTGGTTTAGTATTTCCATGTGAAAATGGTTGACACGGATATATAATTTAATTAGTGCCTTTTATGTTGCTAATTAGTTGGAAATATTTGTACAATAAATAAATAAACTAATAAGCGAACACCTATCGTACTTATGTTATCAATTCAATTAGGCTTTGGGTGGTAAATTAATCTTGATAAAATGTGAGCATGTGGTCGGCAGTTTATCGATAAGTTTTATCAAAAAGTAGCCTTTAGACTGGTCCTAAAATGTAAAAGAAGCATGAACATTTCTGTATATATTTTCTACCTTAACCAGAACTGTTATTTGAAAGTATAAATAATTTATAATTTATTATATGCTGAAATAATGTAACTGTTTTTATAAGATTCCCAACAATTAAAGGGTAATACAAATTCCTCTACCTTTTCTTGACTTCTTAACCCTTTTCTTTTATTTTTGCTGAGCCGTGTCTGCGCCTCACCGAAATGTGAGTTCAAGTTTTTGGTCAATTTAACACGCCCCGCCACGCTCTGTTTACCGCCTGCAAAATTGTTGTTGCTTCTGGCCAAAATGCGTGCTGACTGACTGACGTAAGGTCAAGGCAACTTAGCTGCCAAATCAAAAATGCCCCAAAATGGCAAACTCAGAATTGTCATCGCGCCGAAAGCGTCTGAGAGGCGATCAAAGGTGAGCAGATACGTAAAGACTCGGTGAGTCATCATGTTAAGTTCGATCGTCGTACTCCAAAATGACTGAATTACAGTCGTCTGTCTGTGAATAACTTCTGTCTGTCTCTCTGTCTAGCTGGTTTTCCTTATATGGTGACCCACACAACACATACACATGACATAATTGTCATTATCGACAACAACTGCCGTTGATGAGCGTTAAGTAAGCCAGTCAGCCAGCAAATGATTTTTAATTGTTTTTGTTGCTTCGCTGCTATTGCTGCTGCTGTTGACGTGACCAGTTTAGAGCCCACTTTGGTCATGCTATAATTGAATATTTACCCGCCCCATTGTGCCCCCCCATTGCTTATGCAATTCTCACTTCATGTTTTACCATCGCCGGCATTTTCACACGCCCGAAAAGGGCGGCGGAAAACAGGAAAAGCTGCTGCTCATATCTGTGTACAAATGGATCTACTCTTCCCATACCCTTACCCATTGATTGGAAGATCTACAAGTTTCCAATTTGCTTGAACGCGCTTTCAATTTCATTCAATTGAGTTAGGGACTTTCTTTATTTGCGTCGGCTAATTAAAAGTTTTTAAAGCGAGAGGAAGAAGTGTATAAATTGAATTTGATTGCCAGATAAAGTCAGCCTGTGACTTGGCTTGCTTGCTCCTGCCTTTGTTTGTGGTGCTGCCGCCTGAGTTGGAAAACTGGAACTTGTTGTGTTAGATTTTGCAATTATTACACACAAGACATGTACTTTTACATCAAACACGGCCTCTGTCATATGCATACTTGTCTTGATTTTCGCTCTTACACATATATCTGCACAATCTAAAAAAGGGGGAAAAAATATGACGCAATCTGCGCGAAATTAGATACCGGCAACTCTCGAAATAATGAACTGAAATCACAGCGCAGCATACCCATATATGGTTTTACTTAATATTATACCCAGAGAGGTGTACGCAATCTTATAGATATAGATCTTATATTTACGGATTGGTCAAGTTAATCTAGATGGCATTCCTCAAAACTGAGTCATTTTGTTGGGAAAGCGGAGAGATAAGCTGGGAACCATTCGATGATAAGTGGGATCCGAACATATGGATCATGTTTGCCTCAACCTCATTTCCCAGCCCGCATTCTTCTGGCCTTTATGTCACTCCCATTCACTGGATTTCTTTACACTTGAGGCAAAAGTATCTAGCAGATTGCAAATATTAAAGGTTACACAAATATTTACACAATGCTTGCAGTGGATTAAGTTGAGCCTTTCACAATTTTTAAATGGGTAAATCAATTATTTAGCTAAGAAATTATACAGTTGACTTTATTTGTATAATTTGTATAATTTTTATTTTATATTTCTAACTCGTTTTTTATTTGTATCATTACTTTCCTACTCCCATCTTGATTATATTGTATATAGTTTCCCTGTGTACTCACAAACTCTTTTATTTTGCCATAAAAGCATCAAGCTACAATTGATTAGAATCGCTTTTTATGGTTATTATTTATTCCACATATTTGCACGTACACTCACTCACACTGAGAGCCACAACATCGCACACAACCGAATTATTTGTTTATTAATTTCATTTATTTGTGAGCAGAGGGAGAGAGGCCACCAACTGCGTTCGTTTCGCTTTTTATTTCGCATATTTCTTTATTTTTTTGTTGTGCTTCTTCTGAAATGCTGCTTTGCCGGCAAGAATCTGTGCGGTTCGGTCGACCTAATGCTGCCTGAGAAGAGAGCTCTTCGAGTGCGGATGATTCATTTTCCAGCAATGTCGAGTACTCTCCCTCCAAGTGGAGAGGCGGCTGGAGGTAGTGTTGCCGGGTGCTCGAAGGCTGTGTGTGTGTTGTCTTCTGTAGACGACAACTTCATTCCACTTCTTGCCACTTTGCTACAGGGAAGTCTATAATGGGTTGAACATCTTGGGGTTATCAGACTAGACTGCATAGATTTTAAAGTAGGGAAAGAGAGCTTAAAACTAGTTAAAATAAATTTATAAAATTAGACTAGACTTCATAGACTTTAAAGTGAAGAAAGAGAGAGCTTAAAACTAGTCGAAATAAATGTATAAAAAATAATAAATACATGCATTTAATTTATATATATTTAGAGAGTTTCGTGAATCATTTTGAATACGAAATGTGTTGGTATTCTCTGAATAAAGTATGGCTAGTGTACTTATTTTTAACAAAATTTTAAACCGATTCAAAATCATTTTAATATAATATAAAGTATGGTTTATAGAACTCCCTTTTAGGGAGTATAAATTATACAAAGTATTGCTTCTATTGTATAAATAAATAAATATCAAGTATTATAGAACTATCTTTTAGGTTTCTTAATTTTTCACAAAACCCAGTCTAAATCTATAATATTTTTAAAATAAAGTTATGGCTTATAGAACTTCCCCCTTTAGGTTTATTTATATTTCTCAAACACTCAACCAACTATTCATTTTCGAATGACACCTGTTAAGTATAAATATTTTTTCCCAAGTTTACCACTCCACCACCAACCAGACTATTGCTTCTTATTTTCTTCACTTTGATGGTTTCTCTCTCTCTGGCTGTTGTTTTGATTAAACTGCGATGCTAGGAGCGCTGGCGAGTCTTGACTCTAAATCATGATTAATATCTTATGTAAAGTTGTTCGGAGGGAGGGTGAGTTCTACTTCTTGGACTTCATTCCGTTGATGGCTCATAACGGTACCGGCTATATACGAGCATAAATAACAGCATTTTAAGCGCGCTGCATTCAGCTTCTCATTGTATTCCGTCCGTCTGTCGTCGATCTTTAATTTGTGCTTAAGGAAAAAATGAGGCAAACCACAGTCTCTGGAATGGCTGGACAAAGGCGCAATATCGTTCTCTCCCGCTGAATGGGCATAGAATTGTGTTTAACTGCTTTTTCTGGTGACCGGCGAACAAAAACCAAAAATCCAGAAAAAAGGCACAACAAAGGCTGAGGCTGAGGCCCAACCAGCTGGAGCTCTCTGAAGCACTGTATAGCTGCCAAAAGAACAACAAGGGAACAACAATGCGAATCTGGATTTCAGTTTGCACTCGTGTCTGGCTCGTGTTTGCCTTTTGCCGTTTGGCATTTGAAGTGTTTATTGTCCGAAAAAGTTTTGACAATTCGCTTTTGAAATACTCTCGAGAAAGTGGCATACTCGAAACTAAGCTGGCAGCTTGTAAAGAATGTAAAAAATAAGGAAATATAGAGGGTTTATGGCTAAAACAGTCTTCAAACGATAGGTTTACGGTTGGTAAACAAAGGGTGCTTTTTACTATCAAATTAAATTAAATTAAACGAAAAGACAAGCAATTACATATGACATAAACATAGGTATTTTGTGTATTTTTAATTATTTGTATAAATTTATTATAAGTATTGACTTTAAATTAATATTATTTATGTACCATTTATTTGTTATTAAAAATGAAAGTGTATTACCAGTTTCGTTTATAGTTTGTTGCATTAACAATTGCTTGGAAAACTCTTTTATTTTCTTAAGGAAAAATATTTCACACAAAGTAAAGATTTCAATAGGATTTCAAGCCAAACGTTTGAAAGAAATTTAAGGTGCTTAAACTTGATTTAAAGACTATGTCGAAATGTAAAGTTAAATAAAATTAAAGCTGAGAATTTGGGATATAAAGGAAACCTCAAAAGAGGTAGAAAAAGCTAAAAGTCATTGCCAAAATTGTATTAGCAACAAATGTAATGTATCTGCTCCCATTTCCCACTGCTCCACTTTTGGTTCCTTATGCAAATTTGAAGAAATCGCTGTGACACTTCAAGTCTTTGCTTTTTTTTTTGTATTGTTAATTTTATTTATTTATTTATTTTTTCGTTTTGTGTTTCCTTAACCAATGCCTTTGTTGTTGCCTGCTCATTGCCCTCATTTGTCATTTGTGTGTTGGCTTCGTTTCGGTTCGCCGTGGTAATCCGAGATTCTCCTGTTGCCCCTATTTCCCGTTCCCTGGTTGTTTTCTGGCCATTTCGTGGCTCATGCCAATTGTTTTTATCGTCGAAAAAAATACGTTGAAAGCGTGCAAATTCGAATGCAAATTTAACACCTCGTCGCCGTCCCGTCGTGGTTGACAAAAAATAACCCAGCAATAAAACGAAACAAAAAACGAAAAGTACAAGAGGAAACGTTTAACTTTTTTGAAAATTGAGCCGCAAATTGAAAATCAAGACGAGAAGCGAGGCAAAAGTCAGGGGAGGGGGAAAAAAGTGAAAAACTGGGTTAAAGCGAGCATAGAAAATTGAAACTGAAGGCAGTTTGTTGTTCGTTCGTTGGTTCGAGGGAGACGAACCGTCAACTGATGTTGACCAGCAGACAGACAGACAGATTACCTCACCACATGCACTTAAATATATATACGTTTATATATATATATATTACATATGCACATGCACATCCAACAATCACAACAAACTCGACTGCATTTCGTTGCGAAAGTGAAACTGAAATTGAAATTTTCGTCTGGCCATGCAGCTTCAAAAAAAAATATAGAGATGTTAAATCTTCTTAAGAAAATAATGTATTTATTAAAGATGACTACTTTTCTGATTTTAAAATATCTAATAATATAATAGTATTTTTTTAAGTGACATTTTCTTATTCTACTTGAAATTCTTAGTAATCTGCACATATTTATTTAAATACTTTTGATTTCCACGAATTTCTATCTTATGTGCATATTTTATGCGGTATTTATTAATCATAAAAGATAAGAAAATGTATTTAAAATTAAATTTGTATCCATACGTTTTTTGTTATCAAATAACAAATTTAAATAAAGCTGCATAACGGAAATACAGTCATAAACATTAGTAATCTAAACATTTTTATTTAAATACTCCTGATTTCCCCGAATTTTTAGCTTATGTGCATATTTTATGGGGTATTCATTGATCATAAGAGATAAGAGTATGAACTTAACATTAAATATTTAATCATAAGTCACAGTTATCATAAAACAAATTCAAATAAAGCTGCACCACAGAAATAAAGTCATAAACATTCAGTACTTCAGATGTCAACAGAACAGAACATATAGGATATTTTTAAGATAACAGAGATATGTGGGCGGTGTCAAGGTCTTTGATCGTTCAAATTGATTTAATTTATACAGAATTTCAAGGCTTCAGCAATAAGAATTTGTTTTGATATGATACCTGTGTATGTGAGAGGAGTGGCTAAAAATTTAATATGTGTACTTGATCTGTAGGAACCTTAATAAATTTATTGTAGACCTAATATTCATCCGAGTGAACATTTTAATGAACATCTTAATAAACATCCGAATGGACATCCAATTACACCTCCAAATAAACCTCCAATTAAGAGACAAGCTAAATCGCCTCGTCTGTTGAAGCCTATCAAGAATATTAATATTTATGGGGATAGATATGCCTCCTCTTGCCTCTTACACACACATTTTTGGTGGTCTCTTAATAATAATACGGATACCCTGTATAACAAAATCATAAATTAGGGAAATTTGCAACGGCATTTCTTCAATTAGTCGTAATTTCTCCCCCTGGCCTGCCAAACTCTCTGCCTGTCCCCCTGTTGTTACGCATGCGCCCTGAGCTGGAAAGTCATTTGCTTAAGCCCCAGATTCAAAAGCGAGGTCAGAAGAGAAAAATCCGATGATTTATTTCAGTTTCAGTTCAGTGGGGGTCACAGATTGTTTCGCTTTCAGCTTTTCTCTCCGGGCCACGGAATGTGGCGTCGCTTTTAGTTTATTTCATTTCTTTTCGGTGCGTTTTTTTGTTGTTTAGTTTTTTCCCCCTGGCTTCCATCAAACAATTAACTATCGTATTTTATTTTTTTTGTGTGTGTGTGTCTACACTTTTAATTGTTGTTTAAACGGGTTTTCATGTTGTATTTGGCCAACACTTTTGCCAGCTTCCAGTGGCTGCTGCTAGCGGCACTGCTGCTGCGTTGAAAACCAATTAGGAAATATTTCGTACTCCCATCCAGCCATTTCTCTCTCTCTGAACGAGTAAATGGTCCTCTCTTTCTTTTTTATTTTGCCTGCTAATCCGCAGACAAGTTAATCGTTTGTTGACCTCCACGTCAAGGCAACCCAACTGAATGTCTGACGACTCCATGCTCCATGCTCCATACTCCATACTCCTTACTCCATACTCCCAACTCCCTGGATGTGACTGGAGTGTGTGAGATGCTGGGATTCCATTGCGGTTTTTTCATCTATGGAAAAATTTGCATAACGCGTTGCAGGCGAAAGAAACAACAAACACATTCGAGTCTAGAGCTATCATAACAACTTCCATCAGAAGGCATCAGTGGAGGAAGTTCCCCTAGCTGGCAGGCAGTGTTCCTACTGCAACTGCTGTTGCTGCTGCCAAAGTCACCACAAATCACGCAACATTTTCCAAGTCTGTTTGTCTGGCTCTCATCTGCCGTCTGGCTTAGTCGTCGGCTTATCTAACCAGTTATCTCAAACTGAACGGTACTAACTAAGATATCTGCGTATTCTTCGCACTCATCCCGCCGTTTTGTTTGGGGCCCTGAGATATGCGGAAATAACTGTCAGTTTGCAGAATACTTGAGGCTTCTGGTGTATTTGTCGCCCAAAAAGCTTAGGGTATTAGAAAAACTAAATAAATTGGCTTTATCTAGCTTGATTTAGTATTATTTGATAAGACTAGAAGCATAATCTTTCTCGAAACTTATACCTACTAATATACTTATACTTATAGTTTCTCAAGAAAAAGAGAAAACTGTAAAGATTTAATTTCTATACAAGCTCATTTTTTGTTAAATTTCTAAAGCACTTACCTGCTGCTTTCTCATATTTTTTCCGCTACTCTACCAATTAATTTTGGAGAAAATATATACGCATAAATTGCTAGTTAACGGATCTGCTAAGAGTAATAATATAAAAAAAAAGCTTTGAGAGCGCAACGCTTCTTATGCTTGGCTTGGCCCAAAGTTTTCGGTTGCATTGCGCCAATTTGGCTAACAAGCAGGCAGCAAAGAGCAGAAGCAAAAGCAGGCAGCAGCAGCAGCAGCAAAAGCAACGACACCAGCACCAACAACAAATAGCAATAATAATATTGCATTCTCAACAATTTTCTGTGATTCTCTATTTTGTTATTCAACGTTTTCTCCTCCTCTCTTTCGTTTCAGACATGGCACAAAACGTGTTTCAAATGCACAGAATGCGGCATGGCGCTCAATATGAAAACCTACAAGGGCTACAACAAAATGCCCTACTGCGAGGCGTAAGTTTAACTATAGTTTTTACCCTACCTATCCCCCCCTAGCAGCCTCTAAACCCCTTTTTCTAAAACCGTTGCACTTGGAAAAACAGCTGTTGATCAATTGTAATAAGTCGTTAAAATACATTTCTCCACAATCCGGGACTAGACCTATTTAAAATTCCAGACCTATTTAAAATTCCAGATTTTTCAAAGTAGGGGAAAAGTGGCATTCCTTCCATTTCAAGATTTTATCTGAAGAAATTATTTTAAGGTAATTTTTACAGTGGCTTAACCTTCAGTTAAACTTAAAAACGGTTAAACTGACTGTAAAATGTAGGTTTTTTATCGTACTAAAACCTCTTAATCATATATATATATAATTTATATAACTGCCAGTTTATGGAATCGATAAATATTAAAGGGCTTTCAGAAACTACACCGTTTCAGTTTCTTAATTGACAGTGTAATTTAAAAGTTAAACTTATCGACTGACTGTGAAATTTAACGACAGGTAAACTGACTGTAAAATGAAGATGTTGTTTTTTTATTTATTGTCCAATAGAATAAGTTAAGACTTAAATATAATTTCGTATTTCTAATTTATAATAGTCTGTCAGTTTATCTGATAGATAAATTTTAACCGGTTATTTAAAACCAACCCTTTGAAATTATTATAACTTTAAATATCCCACCTTGAAATATTATTCATATCCTAAGCAACTCCCTATCCCCCTGGGAAATATTTTTCTTTAAGTGTAAGTGCATTCTGGATCTCCCTGACAAACAATTGTGGAGCACAGTGGGGGCAATCACGTTAAGGCTTATCGCACCCACTCGGAAGGTGATGGATCGCAGGGGAGGGAGTTGGATGGAGGATGGTCAACCTTGATTTGCTTCACCTGGCAATCTTCATTAGCGTCGTTTATCTAATCGCTCCGGGAGGAGATAGTGGCGCGGGGTGGTTGTAGATAACGTTTAAATTCACTGGAAAATTGCAAGAAACTTTTCAAAAGTGGGCAATCCCCGCCTACGGGGGAGTATGAATAAGTGCAGCAGCTTGCTGGCTGGCAAAAAGCACTGGGGTTGGGTGCAGAGGCTAAGGAATGCGGAAATGCAGTTGTGGGCCACGAGTGTTACCCATTCCAGTTCACCCGGTGAACTAGTTAATTTGTTTTTAGATAACAGAAAAATATGGGGTAGGTTTATAGCCTAAAATAATATTATTATTAGCAGCTAATAGGGAAATTATGATTAGAATGGAGTGTTTGATTATTTTGCTTATTGAATAAATAGTGGCTGGCAATCTTGAAATGTTTTTAGATGATTGAAAAAAGAATTTATATTAAATAGGGTATGTTAACATCTTTTTTTGACTGATATTTCTGGAATTTTAATCTTAAAACCGAAAAGAACTAGTTTTTATTTGAGAACTCAGTAGCTCAACGCTGCCATTAAGCGTTTTCCTGTTTCCTGCTGCGGGTTTTCCCTCGCGCTTCGCTTGGGGAATGTGTGCCACATGGGAGGAATCCCCACAAAACCCCCTTTTTGGTGTGTGTGTTCGCCACCACTGACTAGTACACCTTCTCCCCTCTGGCTCCTGTCATGTTCATTGTTGTAGACAATGTCACACACATTGGGCAGGGGCACAGGGGGGGTTTAAGCGGACAGGAGAGCAAGTGTTTAGCTTTGTATTGTGGCCAACTTCCACTCTGTGTGATCCCCTTTTTCCCCAAATTTCCTTTTCGTTATTTATTTTTTTCTATTTTCTTTTTTTTTTTTTTGCTGCAGTGCGTGGCTGCATTTACTGGCCTTGAGCCAAAAGCCAGGGGCGCTCGTCGAAAGGGGTACCGGTACTCCCGGCCTGGTGCTGCATGCAGTCCTGCGACGGCTAGTCTAATGCAGATTTATTGTGGATGCCTCCGCTGCGGGAATAAAAATTCCATGCGGATTGAGTTATGCGTCCGTTAGCTCCATTGCGCAGTGTACTGCCTGCCTGCCCCAAGTTTCCAGGGAAACTCCTCTGCTGCTGCTGCTGTTACTGTCGAGTATCACATGTCGTGGTCGACCCCCCTCGGGTCGCCTTTTGTGTGCGAATTCCCACTGATGTCATCGCCTGCATAAATACACGTTGAAATCGTTGAAATCCTGAAATGGAATCGGCTATATGTGCCGTATGTGTGCTTTGAAAGGATAGCAAATGGATAGCATAGGATAGCGGTCACGCCCCGTTTTCCGCTGTCGGCACTTTCACTGCATTTCCTCAGTCCTCGTTTGCACCTATCCGGCCGCAAGACGTTCCGTTCCGTTACGTTACGTCCCCGGCTGCCTCCCGATTACGTGACTCCACGTACTTGAATCCGGCTCCATTTTTGTGCCAGTCTTCGAACTAGATTTTAATGCTGGATATCTCTGGGTTTTTAAAACGTGTAGTAATAAATTCTATCTAAGAGGATTCACAAGAACTTTCTTCATGTTTTCTAGACTTATGAAAAGAAGAAATCTTAAAAAAAAATGCCCTGAAAGGCAGTCTTAAGGTCTTAAGAGGTTCTAAAAGACAGTGCTGAAAAATATTAAATTTAATGGTAAGTTAAAAGAAAAGAATAAATTAGAGAATTTTTTCAAAAAATTTAGAGGGAGAGAATTCTAAACCAGATTTAAGGAGAGATCTTAGAAAAAAGTAAAGAGAGATTTTTAAAAGACATTTAATGAGAGATTTAAAAAATAGTTTGTTGAAATAGAGAGTTGAAAAAGAGAGTTAAATTAAAGATATCTAAAAAATGAAATAAGGAGAAATTTATAAAAAAGAGTAAGGGAGAGAATTCTAAAAGAGATTTAGGGGGAGATCTGTAGAAGATAGATTTTTAAGAGAAAGAGATTTCTAATAAGGGAGACTTCAAAAATAGGTATATAAAAGTTTTCTATGAGAGATTTAATATCAAATAAATTATTTCTAACTAAAAGAAAATATCAGTAATAAAAAATCAAATTTTTTTTAAACCATTACATTTTCTCATCATACAATTTTTTCATCTTTCTGGATTACAGGGTATTTATGTATGCGAAAAATAGGTCCCAAACTTTTTTTTGGTTTCTTACATTTTACAACTGCGGTGACTTGGAACTTCCACTTTTTGGTTTGCATTTTATAATTGCTTGAGAAGTTTCTGCTGCCTGTGCCCGCTTATTCTTTGGGGTCTTCTGTTCAGTTTTCAGTTCCTTCTGCAGACACACAATAAAAAGATAGTTTCCCATCCAGTTTACGGGTCAAAACAAAGTTTTCATAGTCGCCCCGCTTTTCTTGGGCCGAGATGGAGGACGAAGAGAGGTCAGTAGTAGCCGCCAGTTGCGGGATAACACGATTGCAATAAATTATGAAGTTCATTCGCAGGATAAATGAGGGAAACGTGCAATTAAAGTTGGGCCACATATGAGGCTGAAGTGCCAGCCAGACAACTGATTGTTAATTGGATTGGAGGGCCACATAGAAGTTATGGCCCAAACGAAAGGAAGTGAAGTGAAGTGATGGGAAGGGAGTGTTTTGGGAGGGAAGGAAATTTAATTTAGAGTTTAATATCACTTTGACCAGCTTGAAAGGATGATGAATAGTGTGCTGAGAAGAGCAATTACAGATTCGTTTTTAAATTAAAAAGTTTGGATAAATACAGCTGTCAGAAATTGGGTTTCAAAGCCAAAAGGAAAGAATAAATGTTAGTTAAAATGTAATTTTAATAATACATTGGTTGCTTTTCAAGGGATTTACTAAGATATTTTAACTGAACTACACATAATTCTTAAGGAATTCATTAGTATTAGTATTTTAAGTACGATTCTTAGCTTTTCTTTAGCTGTTCAACCCCAAAGCTAAAGGATATGTTAAACTCTTGGCCTCAACTTTTGGGTAAATTTCCTTTTCCAACAAACGAAACTTTCTCCTCGCCCTAATTGCATCTTGAAGTAGAAGAAGCTTTCCTGGTCGTCGTCGTTGCCTACCTAAGGCCAACATCCGGAGAGCAAACGGACAGGACAGTAAAAGGATGGGGCTTTAGGCCAGGCCAGGATATGCCAACAACATTACAGGCCAACCATACACACATGGGGACACGGGGAGGAACTTCTATTCATACAATTTTGTATACATTACATTACCAGGCCCCATTTAGTTGGAATTGAACTAGAAAACGAGATGTTTACAATGTCTTGCTTGCTTGCTTTTTTTGGCATATAAAAAAAGGGGTAGAAGGAGAAAAAAAAACGACATCTGCCGAACAGAGCTCCGATGTGAGCCCGATATATATATATATATATATATATACGTATATCATTGGCATTTATTTATTAACATAAAAACCCAGTGAACCATGGCCATATGTGCATCCCAAAGCCTCGCCCTCTGTGTGCCACATATCTTCTCTTCCAGTCTTCTCTTATTTCATTTTGCATCAGAGCTCTTTTTTGTATTTTATTTTTTATTTTACTTTCGTTTTGAATAACGCGGCTTAAACAGCCAAACAATGAGGAATATATACATTTCTGTGCATATATCTTGGCTTGATTACTTAAGCCGCCCACAAAATAGAAAACAAAAGTGACAACGGCAACAAAAACCTTTTCAATTACCAAAAAAATAGTTGGGTCACCAGTCAGTCACTCTGCCTGCCAGACGACTGTCAAGTGAGAAAGAGAGCTTCATTCATTCACTATTTTATGCTAAATACAAGTTTTGTGGGTCGTCGCTTGAGCTTAGCTACCGAAATGAGCCAGGGGGAGTGGTGTCAACAATTACCCATTATTTAGCATATGGATTTTTAAAAGCTTTAAACACGCGATGGGTTTTGAAACATAACAACACAACTCACTCTCGACTTGCCCTGCCCCTGCCCTTCCCCGTCTGCGGTTGGAAATTCGAACTTTTGTGCTCACTTTTTGATTGACTGCAGCGGATTATGAATACCAATGATGATCGTGACGATGATGATGTGTATATATGTTTGGAGCTTGGGCCAATGCCAAAAATACATAATGATATGGCGCAGAGAGGGGGGAGAGATAATCGCATCGGTGGGTCAATCATTTAATTTCAATTTTAACTCTTTTGCAAATTATGTGTGAAATGATTTCTCTTTGAGTTATGCCATTATTCAGTCTGCGAATTGAGGAAATTATTATTTAATAACTTTTTTGTTATGGATATTGAAAGAAATAAGCATTGCAATTTAATTTGGCAACTAATTTCCTGAATATATAATAATTTTTATATTATTTGGATATTAAATAAATATTTATTGACAACTGTTCTGCACTAAATTACCTGAAATAAATAGGTATCTGCCTTAATTTAATTTTTTAATCGTTTTTGACCCTGTAAAACTATTGGTTTATTGATTAAATTTAAAGTTTGAGTTATATACTACATATATAAATTATTACAATCATTTTAACCCTATTTTAAACCTCTTAAAAAATATATAAAATTACTTTAATTGTAAATAAACATTAGGAACCGTTTTGTAACTTCGATTGATAAAGAGGCTCGAAGGACCAAATTCAAGCCAATTGTTGGTCCAATCTTGTATTAATTTCATCTTTTCTATCATAGTTCACTATAAGTTTGTAGGGAGTGGTCCTCTCCCTTTTTATATTTTTTACATTGATCCATTGCCCAACAACTCACTTGGACAGTAACAACAAAAGACTGTCATGGTAACTCAACACCAATCGCCGGCGCATTGCTTGTTCCACATGCAGAAAAAATCAAAAACAAAGGAAATCGGAGTATGAAAACAACAACAGTAAAAAAACCAGAAAAATATGTTGACATCCAATGAATGTCCAAACTGTTTTTCCATCTCCCAGTTGATGTGTGTGTGAATGTGCGTTGGGTGGGCCTTCGCTTGGACATGGGACATTGGCTTGTGGATGGATGGATGTAGTCCAGTTTTGATGACCAGGAAGCCAGAGCAGCTTTATCCTTCCTTCCTTCCTTCCTAGCAGTCAACATCAATTTGTGTGGGAAATCATTAACAGGATAGGATGATGGGAAATCATTTTACAGACTCTTAAATACCCTTTGTTAGGGGAAGTATTTAGGAAGTCTTCATTTATTAATTAGAGAAGTATACCCTTTAATGTTATAAAATAATACGAGTTCTATCTTAGGAATTATTTAAAGTAAAGCAAGACATTGGAGGAACTTGTATGCCCAGTTAAAATGTGTATGAAACCCAACCCGCTTATTATAGCCTCACTTAATTTAAACTCTTATTAAAACATATTATATTGGCTGAGAAAATGGGTCAATGTATATATTTTTTTGTAAATTTAATAATAATAAAATAAGCGTTTTTGTTCCTTTAAGCCAAAAGAATATATGCCCAAAAGGGAAACTACTTGAGCAGCTCTTTCTTTCCCGCTGTTGTTGTGTATTGTTTACAAATAAATTAAAATTCTTTGATAATACAAAAATAAAAGCACAAAAAAAGCAACATTAACAACAACAACAATAACCATTGCATCATACACATGCATTGTTGTTGCTGACATGCATGTTGCTGCTGCTGATCTATTGGGAACGTGCTGAGACATCCGCTGATGGTGGTGGCCTAGCTGCTGCTCGCCAATGTCGCCTCCGGGCGCTTAAGCATTGTTATGTCATCATTACCAGCTACCAGCAACAGTAGCAGCAGCAACACCAACAACAACAACAGCAGCAGCAGCAACAACAACAGCACCAGCAATGTGTGCCACAGCAACAACAGCAATTTGACCGACCGACTGCAACGGCAATGCAGAAAATGGACGATGCTTTCTGCGGTGCGGGCTTTGTACTTATTTTGCCCCCCTTCCGAAAGTCCCCTCCCCCTCCCTGGTATACCCCTCTTCAGTACCATATATCTATGGCAAAACACACACAAGAACACAACATGCAACGCATATTGAACGATAAAGCAAAGTAAAGCGAAGCTTGCACAGGCCACAACAACAATGCATTGGTTGCTCTTTTGTATACTCTTTTAACTTTTATTTTTATTTTTGAGATAGTTTTGTTTTAAGCATAAAGGAATTTCTGAAATTCCCCAAACTCATTAAATTATGTCATTAATTAGGTTATTGATTATCTTTTACCCACTTCTTACACTTATTAAATTTATATATATTTTTTTTTACTTAAAAAGTAAGAAGCTTTGATTTAATTTTAATTATAAATCTTTAGTACTGGGGATTGTTAGATAATGCTACAAATTTAGATTAAAAATGAGTTATCGATAACAAAAGCTAGTTTTTCTAATAGAATTTGTCGATGTTTTCTAAAATTTTCAAATTGCTCACAAATAAATACAGAAATGTGTAAAGATTTTGTTTATTTCGGTGAAGGTTTGGGTTTAGAAGCTTTTAAAATATGAAATATTGTATATATATAACAAATCGGTCGATAATATGATTTCCTATCGAAAATATCGATATGAATTTTAAAAGAAATATTTAGATGAACACAATCAGAATATTCAAATAGGCCTTTTTCTATATCAGAATATTATAATCAATAAACCAAATTAACTTCATTGATGGGATCGATGAATTAATTTCGATTCGGAAAGCTTTTCTGGGTTTATAACACTCACCTTGCAGTTCAGGGTATCTCAAAAGTCGTGGCTTTTCCGTTTGGCTTAGATTAAGTCTTGCTGGTGCTGCGTTGCCGCTGCTCGCAATAGACCTACATGCATCGGTGCGTCCGTCTCAGTGATTCTGCTGCTGCTCATTCGCTTTGGTCATTAAACGGCCTTGTGCCACTATCAACTATCCACTGCTATTCTATATAGTATATAGTACATGCCAACCAATGGTCACCTCTGCTGTCGTGGGTATTGTTGTCGCTGCGCTGGCATTCCGCAGTGATTGCAGCTTATTTTCAGTGGGAGTAGATGAAGGAAGGGAACTACTAATAACCACCCCAGTCTCATGCCAATTTCCATTTCCCTTCCCATTTCGGCATTTCAACGGGCGCCAGCTGTAGGCGATTAGAGAGAAGCTCTGGCTAAAATGCCCATAAATATTATATAAAGTCAATAGACTTGCATGCAATTACGTTTACAATATGGTTATTGGGTGGTTGGTCGAAGCGACCAAAAGGGGTGCTCTCTTGCACACGCTATATGGGCACGAGTTTATCAACCTCTCGGCGCCAACTCATCGAACTTGGTTCTTGGTTATCAGTTGTTGTTTGTTGGCCAATCGATCGATCCATCGATTAGGTTAAAGCCCTCTCTTTCCAGGGACACAAAACAAAAAGAGTAATTGTTTGGCGGATTTATGGATATTGAACTGTCCTGGCCTGGCCTGCTCTGCGTATGTTTGTTCATTATGATTACTTTTGCACAACAGAAACGCGCCATGTTATTCCTTTCAGCTGCCAATAATTAAATTGATGTATTAGTCCAATGGGGATGCAGACGAGATTCGGGTTTCACTGGAGAGAGAAGCCCTCCAAAAATGTTATATATTATTCTTATTGATAGTTGGTTTAAATTTAAATTTAATTATTCGAGCTTCCAAGGTAACAATAAAGGAAGATGCATTTATTTATAATTATACCTACTAGTTTACCTTTTAATGACTCTCCATTGATGCTTATCTTAACTTTTAATTCCCATATTTAAGCCGCGAGTTAGTTTTCCCCTTTCAAAACTCAGAGGCGACCCCAAACCTCAAAACTTTTCCCCAAGTCTTTTGATAAATTGCATTCTCGGCCACAGACAAATCTCTGGCAGTTAATGACCGTTATTCGCTTAAGGCCACAAAAGAAAATTCAAATCGAAATCAAGCCACAAAAAATATCCGCAGAGCGGGGGAAGTTGCTATGGCTTGTGTTTTAATTGATAAAAGCTCTTGAGAGCGAGGTCAGAGGTTTTCACACGAAGCCAGGCAGCATGAAATCGGAGATGGATATGCTCTGTGCGGGAGTTTTCCCCCTCGAGCTCTCTGCATCTCATCTCATGCCATGAATTTCCCCGAAATCAACTCTTGGCCAGCTGGCGTGGAGAATATTTTGAGCTCCAGCTGCAGCTGCAGCTCGAGCTCCGATTGCCACCGGCAATGTTGTGGAGTATGATGATGAACTTTATCTGACTGACTGACTGCACTCAGTAACTTTACGTTAGTTAACTCCTCTAACGCTGATCTGTAACCCTTCTTTCTACATTTTATCTTGCAGACACATACCGAAGGCCAAGGCAACGGCCATTGCCGATACGCCCGAACTGAAGCGCATCGCGGAGAACACGAAAATCCAATCGAACGTTAAATACCATGCGGACTTTGAGAAGGCCAAAGGCAAATTTACACAGGTCAGTTGAAAACCGTAGAGGTTTACCTTTCACAGAGAGAGAAAAGGCGTAAATTGAATAGAAAACTAAAGAAAATTCTTGATATCCAGATTATAAACTATAAACAAGTGTTGTGATGAAAAATATAAAGATTAGATTGAAGTTCTGCCTTAGAAACATGAAGAATTTATATGGCCTTTTTTTCTCATAAATATATCATATCATATCAAAACCTGATAAGTTTGAGTACATTTTCGCGTATCAATTCATATTTTCAAACAAACTTTGAGTTTTTTTGCTTATGAAAGACAAAAACTGTAATTTTAAATTCATTTTCTCTCTCTGTGTGAAAGGCACTCCCTCATCTCCCATTCAGAATATGGGTTACTAATTGCATTATGCATTCCCGTTCGACAGGTGGCCGATGACCCGGAAACGCTGCGGATCAAGCAAAACACGAAGCACATATCGAATGTGGCATATCATGGCGATCTGGAGAAGAAGGCGGCCATGGAGAAGCAGCGAGGATCCGCCGAGGTGTCCGACAGCAGCAGTGAGTATGCCCCTCCACCAGGGTTACCTACCTCCGTCATCTCTTCATTTTTCTATGAAACCCTCTTGTAATTACTATCTATACATATCTGTATATTTCTGTCCATTCTCCCCCATTTATTGTGTGGTAGCCACTATAGCTTCATTGTTTGTGACCGCTGCTCGTTCGCTTTATAATGGTTAGTTGGTTGGGTTTACTGTTTGAATCAATTTATTCGAATTTCATTGACTTTTAATGTGTTCATAATTGTCTATTGACGTCATTCATGCATGCATTGAAATAAATAACAAAACTAGTTTACAGTGGACACTTAGATTTTGTTTTTTTGTTAAGTAAACATATTGATTAGGTTAGTATTAATAAACTCGAAGTAAACTATTTCATTTATATATTTTTCTGTGCAGATATTAAATGAGTAAAAATGAGAGTAACAAAAACGAACTTAATTTATTGAACAAAACAAGCGAAATACTTCTAATTAAATGATTTAAATTACATTTATACTTTTCTCTTTTAATATTTAAGCATTAAGCCATAAGTTTTAACCACTGTATCTATCTATACATAGTTAAGGCATGTCTGTGTTTGCATTTCTGCACTATTTATCTACAATCTACACATATCTATATCCATCATATCCGTCACATCTGTCACATATTATGTCATTAATATTGATTATAATGCCGTTCTTTTTTTATGGTTTCGTTTTCTTTTTATATATATTTATTTTGTTGCGGAATCTTTGTTTATCACATTTGTGTGTTGGCATAATTTACCCCACTCTCCACATCATCAATTGCTACCTACAAATACAACAAACAATAAAAATAAATGCAACATAATTTTGTGTGCTTAACCGTTAACCCAACGACACACACACAACAAACACACACCCAACTCGCACATACACACTAACAACAACAAAAACAAAAAAAACTGTGGACAAAATGTTGTGCCTAATTAAATGTAACTAAAAATCGAACTAAATCGATAACAATCGAACAAATAATATCGAAAATAATCGAACAAAATCGATAGACGAATCGGAATATTTCTCTGAGCAATTGGCAGCTGAACAATTATCGCAATATGCACCCACAGCCTCACCCATACCGCCAGCAGTGACAACACTACACCAGCAACAGCAGCTGCAACATCAGCAGCAGCAGCAGCAGCAGCAATATCAGCAGCAACTGCAGCAGCACCAACAGCAGCAGCAGCTACAACACCAACACTATCTGCAACAGCAGCAACAGACCCTGCCACCGCCACCCATACAACACCAGCAATACAACACAGCGGCCATAACGCCCACATACCAACAGCTACAACAGCAACAACACCACCAGCAACAGCGAGCCCAACAACAACAACAACAACATCAGCAGCAACTGCACGATCCCTATGCCCACTACCAGCAACCGCAGGCACTGCGCCAGCAGCACCAGCAGCAGCTACACCAGCAGCAGTTGCTGCAACAGCAAGCCATTAAACAAGCCTCACATCTGTATCCCACAGCATCATCCCAGCAGCAGCAGCAGCACCACCAACAGCCACAGTTGCAGAATTCGCAGCAACAGCACCAACAGCCACAACTGCAGAATTCGCAGCAGCAGCAGGCGCTCAATAGCTACAATGAGATGCGCTCAGCCATACTCCAGAATTCGCATCATCCCAGCGGCAACTCTGTCGATCAGTATGATCATCAGCCCCAAAAGCAACAGCCGCAGCCGCAGCAGCACAACAGCAACCCCACGATGGTGGCTGCTCCACAACAGCAGCATAGCCTGCTAAACAACAATCCCAGCAACGGCAACATTGGCGGCGTTAGCAGCAATCACAGCTTGAACAATAATAATGGACATGGTCAGCCACAGCAGCAGCCGCAGCAGCAGCAGCCTGCACAACCGATGACCAACAACAGCCAACAATTGGTGCCGCCACAAATGCGACGTTCGGCGGCCAGTGTGACTGGACCAGCCGGCTCAGGGGTTCAGCAGCTGTACGCCTCACCCAATTATGCCTCGGTTTCGCATTCGGAGAATGCCATAAATACCAAGAACGCCAGCAATGGCCACGTGCCCATGGTGGCCAGCGGCGGTAATATTGGAAAGATAGCCGACTACGATCCGTTGACGGACGGGCCCAGGGTGGTGCCCCAGTCTGGCAGATCCAGCACCACATTGGTCTACAGCTCGGCAGGTGGTAAGTAGTTGTTGATGTAGGCCAGGCTATAGCTAGCTTAGCTTAGCTCGCTGTAAAGCCATCCATCGCACACAAACAGCAGTCATCTTGTCCTTGTCCCTACTAGACTAGAATCTAGTTGAGTTATCTTTTGAACTGCTCCTAACTATGTGTCTCATCCCGAACAGGCAACAGTGTGTATCCCAAGAAGATTGGCTCCATTTCGGACATTGATCCAGCCAATGGCATCTACGGCTCGCTGAGCGGCGCCGAGCAGGCTGCTCTGCAGCAGCAACAGAAGCAACAACAGTACTACCAGCAGGTGCAGATGATGCAGCAGCAGGAGCATCCCCCACAGCAACAGCAGCAACAACTGCTTAGCCAGCAGCAACAACTGCTGAGCCAGCAGCAACTACAGAACCAGCAGCAGTTGCGCCAGCAGCCATCCTATGTCTCCCTGCAGGAAAAACAGTCGCGCCAGAGCGGTGCATTGGTGAGAGGAGCGTTTTCCCTATTAAGGTGTTTAGATTAATAATTTAATTCCCCTTGCCAGCGCGTCTATCGGGCCATCTACGACTACGAGGCGCAGGACGTCGACGAAGTCAGCTTCAGTGAGGGCGATGTCATCTTCGAGGTGGAATCCATTGATTCCGGCTGGATGACCGGTCGGGTGGAGCGAACCGGCAAGACCGGCATGCTGCCCGCCAACTATGTGGAGCAGGCGGTTATATAATAGGGAATGTTCTACTACTGCTGCTGTCGCCAGCCAGCAGTGGTGATCCTCGTCTGCCTGCTCTACATCCTGCTCGTGCTCGTCTTCTTTGTCAACGTCTTTCTCGCGGATCGTAACATGCATGCGAATCTAATGATGAGGAACGGTGGGCACGGCATTCATGGCGGCGGCGGAGGAGTAGGAGGAGGACTAGGACCAATTCCACCCGCTGGCATGCATCCATCGGGTCACCATAATCCGTACGATATGCATGGCTACAATCACTACAGCAACTATCATCCGCAAGTGGACGCCAAGCAGAGGCAGCAGCAGCAACAGCAGCAGGAGATGAACAGGAAGACGCCCAATCAGCAGCAGCCCGAGCAGGATATTTACTACTACTTCAACCACGTATTCAGGCGGCGACGGCGACGGTCGCTTACTCCTTCTTCCACTACCAGCACCGCGACCCAAAACCTAAACATTTAGTGCATTAATTTATACTTACATTCACATACATAGATATATATAAATACTATATATATATATAGCCAAGCAGCCCAGCATCGGATTTTGTAAAGAATGAGAAATTCATTTGTAAAATTAATAGCAATCGATTGAACCGAGAAGAACCAATAATCCGATATACAAACATAACTAAATAAACGAGAAGCCACAGCAGAGTTACGAAGAATGTCGAATGTGTGTTTCAGCTAAGAATCGGCCGATATGATATACCTTATATCCGCAGCGATTCCCGCAAGATAGTGAAGCAGTGCGACCAGAGCCAAGTTTGCATTTATCTACGAATCAAATTTATACAGAATATTTATTGAACGATATACAAGAGACGAGTTTAGTAATCAGCAGCTAATCGTACGCTAAAGCTAACCAATCATAAATATACACAAGTATCCAGGGGAACCAACGCGTTCTCCTGTGGCTAAACGATAACCTAATGCTTCAGCAAAGTAACAATGCTCTAATTTAATTAGAAGTTCTCAAACGTAAACTTACTTAGATGCTCCCTTCCCCGTTTATTTCTTAGGCTTTTCAAAAGCTTACTCCGACTCATTCCGAGTCTTTATCCCTACAATTTTGTCAATTTATTTGTATTATGTATATCTAGCAGCGAAGGAGCAGCAGGCAATGAAAATATATATGTATTGTTCTTTGTTTTGGGGGGAAATTCGTGTTTTAATATATCTATATATATATATTTTTGTTAAGAGGAATAATGAATATTGTTTGTTTCTAGTGTTAAATGAGAAAAGGAGGGAGTATTGTTTCGTTTCACAAAATAAATCATTGAAAGTGCCTTTAATTTGCTAAAACGACGTGTTTTTTAGATGAAAACCAATTTACCTAGGCTTATCAATATAAATAATGCATTAAACACAGAACATCAATAACATATATACAACTATTGTAACTCCAATAATTAATTATGCAATGAGAATGCGCTGAACGAATTTCAAATGCAAAGTAACGAAACAATTTACACACAGCAACTAAAATAATTGATAATGTGATGATTCAAATGGCGGAGTCAAGCTATATAATGTATTATTAACTTACACACACCCACACATTTAACTAATAACTATATAGGCATAATGCAATTTGAACCGCTTTGAAACGAGGAAGAAACTTACATTATTTAATAACTAATCTTATCCTGAAACTGAAACTGAAGCAGCGCCAAAGGCTTCTTGTTTTGTGAACGTGTTACAAATAAAAAATAAAACATTATGAAAAACCAAAGGCGGATTTTCAATTTTTATTAAGCTTTCAAATGGTATCCATGCCTTGTCGGTTTTGGAAATAACGTTAAAAAAGAATTCAAATACAAATCTTGTTGCTCAGTGGCTCTGGGCAGGCTCATCTTCAGTTGGGTTGCCGCTTGTGGTGATGGTTTCAGTGCCTTTGCCGCGAGTACTGAGTATGGTGTCCAGGATAATGGTCTTGGAGTTGTTAATGGTCTCCTCAAAGAACTTGGCATCGGCGCGCTTCTCTTCGGCGATGTAATCAAGCTTCTCGGTCAGCATGGTGATCTTCTCCTGGGCCAATTCCAATCTAAGTTGTAAAATAAAGTGAATTTCTTAATAAAGGATTCCTCATATGGAATGTATCTAGTAAATTAGGCTTTATACTTACTGATTCCTTAATTCCTCCAGTTTTGGCTCAACCTGACCGGCCGAATTCAGAGTGGTGATCGATTGGTACTGCGACTGATTCTCGAAGCTGAAGGAGCCAATTGATCCGCTAAGGGAAGTGCGACTCAACGAACTGGCATAGTCGGCCATTCGCTGGGTGCGTTTCTTCTTGTCAGACTGCACATCAAGCTCCTTCTCCAGTTCCCGAATCCTGGCCTCCAAACGACTGATGCGGGTCTTGTGTTTCGGTATCTGTTCCTGCGCGGCCTCAACCTTGGTGCGCTCCGTCTCCAAGCGTTCGTTAAGACTCTTGTTGAGCAACATTAGCTGGTTCTTCTCCACCTCCAAGGCATCCAGGATGCCCAAATATTCTTCCTAGAAAGGAATTAACAATATAATGCTTTGTTACGATATTATTTAAGTTTTGAAATACCCTTACCTTTCGGAACTCGCGGCAGGAGAAGAGGAATCCCCCCGTGACGGCGCGCAGATCCATCTCCAGCTTCTTGGCCATATCCTGCAGACTTGCAACCTCCACTTCCTTTTGCTTGATTACCGACTGCAGCTCCAGATGCATGCTGCTCAGCTCCTCCATTTGGCGACGAGCGGTATCCCGCTCCTCGGTCAACCGGATCAACTCAGCACGTGTATCGTCCATCCGGCTCTCGTACTGCTGGCGCTGCTTGGAGAGCTTGTCGTTCATTGTGTTGATGTTGATCCCATTGAAGTCCGTCTGCTCCTCGAGTTCGCTGGAGCGGATCTTGTACTTGATCAGGTCCTCGTTGAGGGTCTTGTTGCGCACCTTTAGGGCCAAGGTCTTGCTACGTTGCTCCTCCAGTTGGCCCTGGAGATTCGCGATCTCCTTTTCCAAGGCCTCAACTTTGGCACGGTGCAGGATCTCGCTCTTTCGCACGCCAGGCGTGAAACGATCGAAGGGTGCAGAGGTGGCGCCATCTCCACCACCCAGGCTGGCGTGACAGGACCGAGGACTGCTATGCATCTTGTCCAGATCGGATCCCATAGGCACCGGAGCATAGTCTACCACGCCACGATCCAGAGAGCGATCCTCGTAGGAGTCTAGGCGGGCTTTCAGCTCCTGCACCTTCTGGGTGAGCGTGATGATCTGCTGGGCGCGACCACGCCAGTTGGCCTGATTAAGGTTGTTGGCCAGTATGTTGACATTTACGGTATCGCTGCCGATCTCGTGCTGCAGGCACTTTTGTGCCAACTTCAGTTGGTTTTGCAGCTCTGTGTTCTTGTTCCTCGTCTCAAACAGCTTCTGCTGCATGCTGTTGATCTTAGCCTGCAGCTCGTCAGCAGTGGTGCCCTTCTTCAGCAGATCCTGATTGGCCTGCAGCATCTCCTTGAGGGTACGCACATCTCGCTCCAGCTTCTCGATCTGAGCCTCCTTCTTGCCCAGTCGAGACTTTGTCTGCTCAAGTTCAGCCCGCATCATACGGTTCTTCTTGCTCAGATCCAGGATCTTGGTGCTGGCTATCGAGGAGTTGCAGCGCAGCTCATCTATGGGCACCGAGTTCAGGACATCATTAAGAGAGTCCACTGACTTTTTGAGGTCACAAATCTCTTGATTCTTGTCTTGAATGGCCTGGGCCAGTGAGTTTTTCTCCTGCTCGCACTCGGTCAGCTTTTTGCGCAGCTTCTTGGACTCTGGCTTCAGTGGCTTCGGCTTGGCCGCCACCACATGAGCGGCAACAGTAGTGTTGGTGGCGGTGAGATTGACGTCATGGTTATGACGACGCCGTGCGGATCGCAGCATTTTGGTAGGAGCAACCTTACGCTCGTGCTCGTGTTCGTGCTCCATCTCCTCCTCATGGGGGATAACAAACTCATTCTGAATTATATCCATCGGGGTGATTTTAATTGAAATTAAATAAAAAAAATATATATCCACAATCTAATCGAAACAATTTCGTTGGCTAAGCGCAAATAATTTGTACGTGTTTCTGTATATTTTACGAATTCATTAAAATTTAGGTTGTCGGCAGTCGTTTTATATTCCTATGCTCGGTTTTAACCCAGAAACAGTCAAACACAGTCAATCAAAAATTTCCATTTGCCTACTTGGTTTTAAAATTGATTGAATAATACATTTTGCCTTTTTTATGCAAGCATTTAAAAATATTTGCAAGAGCGCCAGCAATTCAAATAAAAATGTTCTAAATAGTCGATTTTCAAAAAGTCTATCGATATACTATTCGCGTCAGACGAAGCAAACGATATATTGATGACTATTCGTGAACCGCGATACTCTTGCAACAATCGATGACTTGGCCATCTCTAATGTGACGTGTAAGACACGAAAACAAAAAAAATTGCGAAAATGGACGGATTTATGATGGTAAATGGCTTAATTTATAAATTACCGGCTCATTTTAATGTATCCCCCTTGGCGCAGGATATCATCAAGGGCATGTGCATCATGGACAACGACGGAAACCGCATATTGGCAAAGTACTACGACAAGAACATCCTGTCCACGTTGAAGGAACAGAAGGCCTTCGAAAAGAACCTCTTCAACAAGACGCACCGGTCCAACACGGAAATCATCATGCTGGACGGCCTCACCTGCGTCTACAAGAGTAACGTGGACTTGTTTTTTTACGTGATGGGCACCGCCTATGAAAACGAACTGATCCTCCTGTCCGTGCTCAACTGCCTGTACGACTCCATCAGTCTGATTCTCAAGAAGAATGTGGAGAAGCGGCTGGTGCTGGAAAACCTGGAGATCATTATGCTTGCCTTTGATGAGATCTGTGACGGAGGGTGGGTATTTACTTAAGTGGGAAATGCAGTGATGGGAGGTGTTCTTTAAATCCTTAAAACATCAATAATTAAGGCGCTAATAGCCCTCTTAGGATCACTTCAAAGGATATTTTTCTCTTTTCTAGCCTTTCATGGCTAATTTTAAAGTATTTGTGTCTACAGTCGCAAAACGTATTTATTTGCGTCTTTTAGCTTAGATTTCCATAAAAGCCCATAAATGTAACCATACGCTTTCCATCACTGTTTCTCAATTATTTTTGTATAGTTTTTGATTCCATTAACCCAACTTATATCCCAAAACAGCATTATCCTGGATGCGGATCCCTCGTCCGTGGTGAAACGCGTCGATCTGCGCAACGATGACATTCCTATTGCCGAACAGACCGTTGCCCAGGTAACTAACACCCTAAATGGTCTATTTTGGTAGCCAGTACTCCACCCTACTCTAGTTGGTAGCTCGTTTAAGTGTCTTGTACGTTAATTAGTAGGCCCATTGATCAAAAAACTTTTAGTTTATAGTTTCTGTCTAGTTTTGTTTCGTAATTTGGATTAGTTTTTCCTTAAAAATTGACCTCATTTCGTTGTATTCGTAAAGATGATTAAATAAAATCAATTAATATGTATTTTGGAACTTTATGCTCATTTTTAGTTCTTTCGTTAGCTGAGAGGAGTGCGTAAGGTAGGCCTTTTGCGCTATCTTTGTGTTTTGTAATACATTTACTATTTTATTTTAAAAAATTGCTCATGTTTCCCCCTGATATGTTTACTAAAACTTAACAGTCCATAACCTTTATGTTTAAAGCAGACTTCTCATAAGTTTATATATAGTCTTGCCCTTTTTGTTTAATTTTGTGTACTTCGTTCTGATTACTTTCCCCTAAAAATAGCTCCCAATTCTTTGTACTGTCTGCAAACGATCTAATAAATATGTATGGCTGATAACTATGTTCTAGAGGCTTCTGCTCTTAAATGTCTTTGATTAATTACCTAATTGCTCGATATAACTGCTGTATCTCTATATGTGTCGTGTGCTATCTATCTTTTAGGTTCTGCAATCGGCGCGCGAACAACTCAAATGGTCCATCTTGAAGTGATGCGGAGTGGCGGTTGGGATGATGGTGATGAGAAGAAGGAGAAGGAGGAGGAGCCACTTCCGCTGCGTGTGTTGTCGCAATACATTCGATTCTTTGTTTCCGCCTAGTTGTAAAGCATATTATAATATATATATTTAACTAGACTCGTTGCCTCTGCCACATGTTTTTATGGGTTGTTCTAGCAAGCTAATTGACCTGCTAAGAGATTAACCCTAGACCTAGAGCTTTAAACGCCTGCCAACGATTAGGTTATCAGGGTCTTAAATCACTTGTGCGTGGTATGTAATCGATGGTGATCGAGATAAGGGAATCCCCCTGAATAAATAAACAAGTCATCGACATGGACCGGTTCAGCAAAGAGCTTAAAACATAAACTATAGCAAGGAGCAGAGTGTCCACAGCTATTTTTTCGTTATTAAAAAAAACAAAGCTATTTTGAAACAAGAAAGGAAGCTAACTTCGGCATGCCGAAGTTTAAATACCCTTGCAGTAAGTAAGAAGAAGAAGAAAAATCTTCTGACTTTTTCGTTTTCTCGGGTACTGACATAAGGTAAATGTTGCGAAAGAAAAATGTTACGAACGAGAAATGTTGCGAGCGAAAAATGTTGCGAACGAATTTAATGAATTTATGTATATATTCCGATGGCTGCTATATGACATAGTGGTCCGATTTGAATAAAATTAAAACCGAAATTCTGGAATAATACAACATGTCTATGTCTCAAATTTTATGAAAATACAGTGAAAAATTGGCTTAGTTAGATTTTTTCATCAAAATTTTCTGATCGAAATTCAAGAATAATACAAAATGGCCATATCTCAAATTTTATTCAAATATTGTAAAAATTGCCTAAGTTATAATGTTTTTCATTAAAATTTACCGATCTTTCCTATATAGCTATATGATATAGTCGGCCGATCCGGCTCGTTCCGACATATATAGCAGTGAGAGCATATAGGAGCATATCTGCAAAGTTTCATCCAGATAGCTTTAAAACTGAGGGACTAGTTTGCGTAGAAACGGACAGACGGACAGACGGACATGGCTAGATCGACTCGGCTGTTGATGCTGATCAAGAATATATATACTTTATAGAGTCGGAGATGTCTCCTTCACTGCGTTGCAAACTTCTGACTAAATTTATAATACCCTGCAAGGGTATTTAAAGTGCACTACACATCGTTGAAGACAAGCTAAGGATTATAATCGCTTCCCAACTCTACTGAAGAGTATGCCCGACTTTCTTCATACAGTCTTTATTATGGGTTTATCTCAGCACTTAAGCTTCACCCTTTCTTTATCGAGGAACTCTGGACGAGCACCTGTCATTGAAGTGACTGAAAACTGACCCTCTCCGATGGGTTAGTAGTACAAAAAGATAATGCCAAACACTACTTATAATAAACAAGAGTTGTATGCATATAGGAATCTAAATCTAACCCACTCTTACCTCCCGATAGATACGGGGCCAAAGTGGGTGGCAAAAACACGTGCTCGGATGGTGGCTAACTCCCGTCGTGGTGGTCGCTGAAGTGGCTCCTAAAATTCAGCGGGAAGAGTGGTTCCAGAGTGGTTGTACATCTTTACGACGGCGCGCCAATTATTTGGCGATTAAGTACCGATAATCTCGACATCTTTATAATGGGTTGGCCTCATATAAAGAAGGAATTCTATTTGCAGAGTTCGCGACTTCTCAACAGTTTTGTTTTCTGTGTAAGGACAATGGCACTCAGTGGTATATAAGGTGCTTGATGTACGGCAATTACAACCTAATAATAGAAGGCTTAGCTCTATTAGCTGGTCTTAACTCCTATTGGGTTATGAAATGCGTTGCACCCTTTATTATATCTCAAGAAGGCAATTAAGACAGGTTGTTCGATGGCGGGGACTTACAAATCTCGTATTTATAAACGACCTTGTCAGCGTCTGATTTGGTTTCGTAACTGCGGTAACTTCGGTATCTCTTCCCAAAAAATAAAAGTAGGGAACAGATATCCATGTGAATCACTTGTTTTTCCCAGCATGGCTATCATTCAACTTCAACCTGAACCTCGTACATCATTGGCCGACGTACCACACATGAACCAGAGACGTGCCCAGCACACCCACTCCCACTTCCCTGTTGGAGCCCCTCGCTCCTTAATCAAAATGCTTGTCAACACATTGCAGCTAAAACACAAACCAAACAATAACAATAACAATGGCCAAATTATAGCGCCTCGCCGTTTATCTGCCCTGCTGTCGAATTAGACAAATAACACCGGAGTGGAGCTATATCTATCAGCTATGCGGACAGTGATATCAGGAGCGCACTTGATGGATCGGGATCACGTTCGACCAAGACGCCAGGTCCACCGGAATTAGCAGCTTACGTGTTGGGTTGGTTACGTGATGTCAGGGGGCCTGCTCTCCCCGTATCGGTTGAGTGCCTTAAGCCAAGGGTAAAAAACTACCATAAACGAGCACATAGTTGGACTTGTTTCCTATTTTTCTGAGGCATTACAACTGGAATTTGGTGCTTATCTACATTTTCCTTGAATATTTAAACAGAAAACAGAGTTGAGACCATTGAAAACTAACTTAGTGCATTCCATTTCTTACAATGTCTTATTAATTAAACACGATTTAAGAAACAATTTCAAGAATATACAATCAAGTTAGAACACTCGTTGAATCCTTAGTCAGTAATTTTATTATTCCCAGAAAGCAATCAGCTTTTACAATATCATAAAACCCTGGACATGATATACCGATAAATGATTGTAATCATTAGTATTAGCTTTTTGATTGCACAAAGGTCTCAACCTCGATGGGATTATTATTTTAAACCATTTCCTGAGATTAACAGCCTAATTAAGTGATTTACACCCTCCATTATAGCTTTCCAAATTGGCGACTAAGAGTACAGTTTCGTCTCGTTAGCACCCCATTAATTTATACCCAATATCGGGTTCTCAAGTATTATGCTGCTCTCTCTTTACCACCTACCCCCGTGCATTATCAGGCAGAGATTAATATTTCGGGCGAAGAAAGAGGTTCCACATGATTAGCGCCACCGATCCGCTCCGGCTACGTCGTGTTCCCTACCACAATGGGTTCCAATCGGATCAAGATTTACGGCCTTGTATCGCCACAGCGCCATCAGATTTTTATTTTATATAATGAAAACGCGCCGGAGAGAGGATTTGACTATTTGGGCATTCAGTTTGGTTAGTCAGTCATACGATCGGGTGGCAGATCGCTCGATTTCGCATTCCGGTCAAAGAAGCGGAAATCCAAGCCAGTTGGAGAGGCGACAACCTAAATCAAATCGCGACTGATACTGGGAAATGAATGGCGACTTGTTTTTCGGGTCTGTATGTACATAAATTTCTTCAAATGAATTTCGATCTAGTGAACAAAACAAAATAGTTGAAATTCCATTCCACAAGTGGCAATGGCAGCCAACTCCAACCCTTTACGTGTGCCAAACTGATTGAAACTGAGCCAGTTCAGGCGAAATGAGTGTCTACGCACGGGGTTCTAATTAGCAACTTTTTTAGCCAGAAGTACAATATGTGTACGCCACGTACGGGGGTGCTCGGTTCCATAAAACCCCAATTTTATGGCTTTCAATTTGTAGGAAAATTTTCTGGCACCGCCAAATTACTAATTGCCGGAACGGAATGACTATCTCACCGGCCATGCCCACACCCTTTCTTTCCCAGCTTTCCCTGTCGCCAGACACAGACGTCTTGCAAACAAGCAAATAAATCCATAAAATAAGAGAAGAAAATCACAGAGCCCATTGACTGACTGTCGTCCGATAAGAGTCAGCCGACAGTACTTCTGAAATCCATCGTAAAGGAGAGCCCCATACGGTTCTGGGGGGTTCAACGCCTCAATCTAGCGAGTGAACCGCCATGAACCGTCAAGGGTTCCATCCTTGAGCCCCTGCACTGGGTCAAATCTGGGTCTATCAGCCCAGGCTGCGATAAGGTTTCGATCCCTTCGGGTTCTCGTTATTTTAATTACATGTAGTTCCCTCGAGTGCCGCCCCTCGCTTTTGGAGTGCGAAACTATTGTTGCCAAACAACAATTGCTTCAGTATGCAAACAATCAGTCTCCAACTCTCGACCCTCGTAATCCTCGCCAGCCAGTTCGAGTGCAGTTTCAGTTGTCAAGGGCGGCGCCCACTGAAGAGGAGTAAAGTTCCATTCCAAAATTGATGAAACAGTGGTTTGAAAGAGGTCTAGTACAGGGGACTTTCAGTTAAGGGAAAAAGTATACCCCTGGAATGGTCATAGACAGGTCTATATTATAAATTCTATTTTTACAAAGATATTTGAATACATTTTGATTACAAACATTAAATATTACCAGTATATATTGTACCAAATAATTATCAAAATTAGGAATACCCATTAAACAATATTTGGGCTCAAATATCATATCATATTATAATGTATAAAGTATTGCTTTACATTTCTATAACTTTTTAACTGATAATGATATTATTATGAAACTTTGGATCCCAAAGTTAAATTTAATTTTATGTCATGATACCTAAAGATTTATTAATCAAGAAAATCCATAAAGGATTATTTTTAGTACCGTGTTTTAGTTATTTATAATATTTTTAATATTTTAATTTAACTAAAAGTCAATCAATCAAAGGATCTAAATGTAATCTTACTAAGTGAAGGAATTCCCCATAACGCATGTATATTCTTCATCAGCATTAACAGCAGAATCGATCTAGCAGTGTCCGACAAGACAACATTTTTTACAAATATTTTCAAAATGTAATCTTTAAAATTGTCAAAAATGTGTTACTAATTTTAAATGCAGTATACAGATTTATTACCCCAATAAAAACTAACACAAACAAGTAAGAAAGCTACAGTCGTTCGTGAACGACTGTTATATACCATGTACCAAAATATATCGCTTTTGCCTATTGCGACTTTTGCCTATTAGAGAAATGTAAACAAACTCGCTCTTTGCAAAACCACCACCATCTCATGCACTTGCGTGTGCAAGACAGAGACAGAGATAACCCCTCCTCTCTTTTTTGCGCACGGGAGTTAGTTTCTTGCGCTCATCAGTTTTGTTGTTGTTTTTTGGGATGCACCTGTTGCTAGCTGCCAAATAGATAGCACACTGATAAGTAAATAACTTTTGTGTTTTTCACCCGATCTTTACCAGATTTTCGGTATTGATACATGTTCTACATATGCATGCCTATGCACAAAAAGAAAGATATATAGTAATATTTGTGGCTGCAAAACGTTTTTATTGATTTGCGGGGGAGTGGGAGGAAAATTTTTAAATCTGAAACAAACTTGAGCTGCGTGCAAAACATTCCGACCTACATACCGAATTTGGTGTCTCTAGCTCTTATAGTTGCTGAGATCTAGGCGTTTACACAGACGGACAGACAGACATGGCTAGATCGACTTGGCTGTTGATGCTGATCAAGAATATACATACTTTATGGGGTCGGAAATGCTTCCTTCTGCCTGTTACATACATTTGCACGAAATTAATATACCTTTGTACCTACGGTATATGGTATAAAAAGCTTTGCGAACTGAAATTAATGTTGCATTTTTGGTCTAGTTATGAACTATCTCTAAATTTCGTCTACCCGAAGTTAGCGTACTTTCTTATAATTAATAAATGATTTTATTTTTATAAATCTCGAATAATACCCGAAACTTCTCTATGTGTGATTCGTCCATCCTATATAACTCTGGTAAATTCTGCAACTCTTACGAAGCAATTATGTCGATGACTTGATATTTTTTCCCCGCTTAAGAGCAATGTTTAGTAACTCTCTTTGGATAACTCTCTTTCTGGCCTTTTGTGTGGGTCGACGGTGTGTCGCTGCTCGCTGGCTGCTATCTTATCACTGATAATGTACATTCTTACTTTTAACACCCGTACAAGCAATTAACAAACGATTCGTGGCTGCCATGAGTCCGTCCACCGCCCCCTCACAATCTCCTCGGAAAGCTACACACATCAGAAAAATTCGCTCTCGCTGCCATTCGATGCCCTCTCTTTTTTCGGGGCCTTATCTCAGGTGGTGAATGGAACTGAGCTGATATTTAAGAAATCTGCCCGTTGACTGGCCGTTTCAGTACTGTATGATCATAAAACGGTGTTAGACGTGCTTTGGGCGAATATTGACAGGCTGAAAACATCAACAGCAGATTTTCCCAGTGATACAAACAAATGGATATTATTATTAAAGCGGTGACAAGAACTCAAGTGCTTGATAAACACACCATATAGCCTGGCCAAAGAACTGTAAACATAATCCAGTCAGCGGAATTTAAAAAATTCAATAACAAAGTGTGCTCCAAGTGAAAAAACAAAAGTGAATAAATAAAGCAGAAAACTGAGGCAATCGAGCGCGATTGATACAACACTCAGAAGCATGAAATTAAGGTTGGTTCGCCCCTCTAGGTTCTAGGGAAGTAGGTCTATTTGATATTATATATTTTGATTAACGATAGCTCGGTATCAGCTCGAACTTCCCGTTAACTCGGAAAGGCCCCGAAAATCACAGAAACAGTGGAACCTTCAATCAGCTTTCGATAAGCTAAACCAATGTGGTTGCATTACCATTTGAGAGTATATATACCAGTCCTTCCGGACTATTGTTCTTATCGGTGGGCGGCGGATCGGATGATATCATGACGGAATATCCAATATATATGCATTCTATATTTGGGTCTAATCACTCTTTTTTCGGGCTGCCCAAATCAGACAGCCAGTCGGCCAGATAATGCAAATTAACTTTATGAACGGGCCACAAAACGTTTGACCTTTGCTAAGTAAATATGATTGCATGATTTGCACGAAAAGTGGCGAACTCTACACAAAAAATTGATTGACAATACGTTGGTTCTTCCTAAGGATCATTATTCCCTTTTAAATAAGAAATTTGTTCGATAGAGCCTCTCTCTGCGCTTCTCATTTCGCCCACCTAAGGCGGCTGACGCAATCCCTTCTCTGCGCTTCTCATTACTTCAACTCGTTGTGACGCTTCTTTGGCTAACCAAAAGTTAATTAGCACTAACCGATATATTATCTTTGAATAAATTATACAATTTTATGATTATTTGTTTAGATTAGGCGCACACTTTCGATTTGACACCTGTCAGAGTGCCAACTAATGTTTATTTGCTTTTCTCCACTCAAGCGAAAAAAAACTTTGTAAGTTAGTTGCCAGGCTGGGAAACAGGAGGAGGTCAATGGACACTGATTAGAACGGTTCCAATTTTCTTTGTTTGTAAATTGACCATAAATGCTTCAGCTACATTTATGGGACCAGTTAAAGAACAAAAATCAAGTAAGAAATTACAGTAGATGCCGTAAAGATAGCTACACTCAGTCAGAAAAATACCCAATACTGCGGGAAAAATTCAAGATAAACGTTCATTAGAAAAGTGAACCATAAATCGTGGTGACTAGGTTATGGTTAGGACAGAAGAGTTCTATTTAAATGAAAGAGAGAAAGGGTTTCATCATACCTTTGATTGCTCGATACAGAGGCTGAGGGGGAGCTTGGAGGGTGGGATCGATAAGAAGCGCAGTGCCTCGTATCTGGAGTGGCGGGCGCCGTCGATAAGCAGGCCATCGTGTAGCCAATGGTCTTGAGTAAGTTTTTTTGGCAATTGACGGCCATAAAGCCCAGCTAGCGCCCAGCTCCCCTTTCGACAGTCCAATGTGAATGATTTTCACCTGACTCGGTTTATAGGCAGATATCATGTTCCCCTCTGGAGCAAAGTGCGTTTAACTGAATTTTTCCACGGTTCCAATTAGCCCAATTAGTCAGGGAATTTATTTGGTTATTGCTTGGAGGATCATAACCATTATTTGTTGTTGAGGTTGTCTGGCGAAATCTTAAAACGTGATCAAATCAGAGTCCCCATAACCTAATTATAAAACGATACGATCTTCAGTGATTGAGTTTCTAATTGCTCCTCCTCTTGATTTCGCACTCAATGTTACCTAAAGTCTGTTTCATAACCAAGTAATTAACTTCAGAGACAAGTGTAATTGGTCAATTTTTGCGTCTTGGAAACATTATGAAGCCAAAATAGCTAGTAGGTTCTGAAGTGCTTCATCTTGTTTGACAACCATTCTCAATGGTCTCCACTGATAATAATATGTCTTTCTCCTCAAGAAGATCACTTATACTTTAACTTCTTGGCACTTGAATCTAAAAGGTGGTTAGGTCGTAGTTTAAATATTTATTTTACCATTACTAGAAATTCGATAATTGCATTATAATGTGACAGAACTTTTGTCGTAATGACTCAATAATGACTTAGTATTTACACTTTGTTATTAAGACGCAGAGTGAACAATTCCTGCCTTGTTGGGATGAGATTGCAAATTTCGTTGGGCTTGGCTAGTGAATGTTTTAAACAGGTTTGTTTGTTTTTCCCCCCTGAGTAGTACGCACTGTACTCTGCTCTCTCCTAATTAAAACGTGTTCCCAACTGATTGAAATTATTGGCGTTATATTCCGTGTGTATTCGGAATGCGTCAGATTCGGTCTCCGCCAGACACCGCCCCTCCGATGGCTCCGTTCCCTCTCCCGGCTCCGATTCGGGTCCATGGCGGCTTTATCTATTGCGTAGTGAGTGTAGTCCGCGTAGTTGGAACCGTAGTGGGAACCGTATCCCCCTATCTGGTATCTGTCGTCTCCGGCTTCTGTGTGCTTTTAATTAAACATATACATCCCCATCTAGCGTTAGAGTCTACAGAGTGCCGTCTTTGGGGTGTATGCTAATATTTACCTACTATATATAGGCCCCTGATCGGCGTGTTTTTCCTTAGAAGTCACCACACCGAACAAGCAAATGCTAAGCAAATTTGCCTTCTGTTCTTTTCCCTGCAGACTTTTGCGCTGTTTGCGCCAGCAACCTTCAAAGCCGGCGGCCGTGATGGGGCAGGAGAAGGAGGTGCAGGTGCAGTCCATGCATGATCATCACATGCTCAAGGACCTGGGCAAGGGCGTCCGGGATACCACAGTGAAGATCCTGCTGCTGGGCACCGCCGAGTCCGGCAAGACCACCATCATCAAGCAAATGCGGATACTACACATCAACGGATTCACCGATGAGTAAGTATCAAAGCTACAGTGCCTATTCATTTGAATTATGCGAAATCTATACTTATAGAACTTGATTAGAATCAATAAAAACTAGTATAATCGAGTTATGAAAACATAATTCCACATAAACAGATAAATATCTAACAAGGAAAAGCTGGTGTCACTATCACTATCTATAACTGGAAATCAAGTGGTTGAAAATTTGTCAGGTGTTAGGTTTAACATTCAAGAATTCATACAAAAAAACGTCTGACTTTTTTGCATATACTCAACGACCCCTTTTCCTCCTTTCTCTCCTTTGCAGTGAGCGTCGCGAGAAGATCCCCGAGATATACCAGAACATCCACGAGTCCATCCTGCAACTGGTGGGCCAGATGGGTCTCCTGGGGATCGACTTTGGCAGCTGCACCAGCGAGCGATCCGCCGACTATATACTCTCCCTGCCCGGATCCGCTCCCGAGTACATGAACGAGGTGAGTTTCGGTTGCGATTCGAGTGTCCCTAGTATCTTATCCCCGCTGCACTTCAGAATGTGTTGTGCTGTGACATATACATATAGTGCTGGTCAAAAATCCAGGCAAACGACTTTGAAAGCCGCCTGGGACTTGCGTCAAATCTTCACTGGCTTTGCACGATCGATCGATCGACTGGCCGTTATCGGTAGGCGGCTGGTTTGATTGATAGCCCATCCATTAGGCGATGAGGAATGTGTGAAAACTTTCCAAAACAAGTGTTTGTAAATCGGACTTCCTGGAACATCAAGCTCAGACATTTTTTGTTTAGGTTTGCCGCAGCTGCAAAGCAAAGGATGATTCATGCCTCGGCGGAGGCGGCTGACATTTCCAAATACTTATATCTAGTACCTCCAGTGGTCATTATATGGCTTACGATAAGATTAGCAAGGCAGGCTGTCCAAGTCTCCGAGAGGGCGGGGCGCCAGTCACTCACCCAGGGGTTTATGTTTTACCCCAATAATGAGTAATGGCAAGCATAAAAAAATAATAAAGGAAGGAAGTATATTTTTTGGGGTAGCGAAGTTCCCCCAGATTTTATGACAGATTTCTGAGAGAAGAAATACCCAAGATATTTTTTCGGCGGCACGTAGCATTTATGACAGTAATCCAATCTCCATGGTTCCGACCTATATAATAACTAAAAAAGAAAAGAACAGTCATTGGCTTTAGTCAGACAGTTTTACGACTGGGTTAGCCTTGTATTTTTAGTGCTGTCTGCGGAGTTGATAAACCTTTAAACCTTACTCATTTTTGGATTACTTTTTCTATTTTTGCAGGAGTACTGCGACCATGTCACAACTCTGTGGAACGATGTGGGCATCCGTGCCTGCTACGATCGCTCGAGTGAATTTCCCCTGCTGGATAGCGCTAAATAGTAAGTATTATCAAGCCAGGACTAACCTTTTAGATCGATGATCTTAAAAAGGATCCCCCGAAAGGCCCCTTACTAACTCTTTTCTACTTTCGTTTACAGTTTCCTGGACAACTTCGCCAGGATCAGCGATGAGGAGTACATACCCAGCACCGAGGACATCCTGCACAGTCGGAAGATCACCACTGGCATCTCACAGATCACGTTCCGTGTGCCCATACCCAGGAGCATGGGTGGTGGCGAGCAGGAATTCCGCATGTACGACGTCGGCGGCCAGCGGGATCAGCGCAACAAGTGGATCCAGGTCTTCGAGGGCATCCAGGCGGTGTTATTCCTGATCTCCTGCAGCGAATTTGATCAGAATCTGCGTGAGGATCCCACCCAAAATCGATTGCAGGAGGCCCTCAAGCTGTTTAGGGCAGTGTGGCAGAATCGCTTCCTTGCCTCCGCCGGACTGATCGTGTTCCTCAACAAGTACGACATCATGGATCGGAAGATCCGGGCTGGCAAGCACATCGTTGACTACTTTCCCGAGTACGAGGAGTTCTGCAAGCGGCCGCAGCAGGACAATTGCTTCGACGAGAGCGACTGGACGAAGATGTTCATCAAGCAGAAGCTGGTGGATATCACCAAGGAGCCCTTCAAGCGCCACTCCCGGAACCAGGTGGATCTGAACACCTCCGAACGGGAATGCTATTACCATTTCACGGTCGCCACGGACACTCGGTGCATCCGTGACGTCTTCTGCGACGTCCAGCAGATGATCCTCTCGGAGAACGTGTCCTCCACGAGTCTCTTCTAGTTCCAGCTCACTTCAGAACAGAGCTTCTCAAAGCCTCCCCCCACCAACTGTGATCTAGTAGGGTATTACTAAGTAGCCACGTAGGACCTTAGATCGTAGTGCGGCATCGCAGCTTATACGTTGCCTGGTATAACGCTTTAATACGATTAATTTCGCTCTCACTCCTCCTTAACTAATGTCTAATCCCTAAATTAAGCGTACTTTAGCGTAATAAAATTAAAAGACAACCGCAGAAAGTTACAAGTGGAATTATTGATGATTTTTTTGAGTAGGTACAGTATTTTTTGTTGAAATCTAATGAAATTTTGGCTTGGATGGGTCGTAAATCGTATCGGGCGTCTTGAGAAATTAAAGTATAACTAAAGCTAGTTGGACTATGTATTATTGGCATCTGATAATTTATATTTCTGCTGATCTACAGAAAATGATTTAAAATATTTTCAAATGACTATTTAACGGTCGATAACGATTACGATTAACGATTCTCACAGTCATAAATGGCTTCTCCAGCTAGGGTTTGAGTCTGCGATAAAAGTAACAAAGCTTCAACTAGCTTATTTTCCGGCGTCCGGCAACGCTGGTCGGTCGCGACCGAAAAGTCTGGTACTTTGGTCGCGACAGCAATATCTGGCAACGCTGCTAAAAATCCGATGTTAAGCGATTCATCGACTTTGAAAACATCGACGTAGCTGGGGCCGTTGCTTATTCGTCAGGGTGGCCGGGTTCGAAACAACAGCGAATATCGTCGAAAAACATCGGAAAACATCATGCACAGGAATGGACGAATAGGTAAAATTTACCGGTACGGGACCCGTCACCACCCTCTCAATGACCATTTTCCTATCCCAAATTAATTTTTGTTTTTAATTATCTGTATTTGGGATATTGTCTTTTGAATTTATATCTATATTTTTTCTCACATATTGTCAAAAGCGCCGCACTCAAAATATATTGGAAATATGAATATAAATTCAAAAGAAAATGGACGAATAGGTAAAATTTACCGGTACCGATTCGTCCATTCCTGTGCATGGTGTGGTAATAGAGGTGACCAGGTGCATGGTGTGAACATCCTAACAAAAACATCGTCAAACATCGATGTCGAAAACATCGATGTTTCTCCACCTCTATAAGCTATAAGTTGCTGTATTCTCCATTCGAATCGGTCAGTTAGTTTAGCCCGCCCGGCGAGTTTTGAATTGCAACTGCTGGGAAAGTGTGAAGTGAATAAGGCTGAGTGTGCGGAAAGAAGCGGCGAGCAAAGTAAATATCTCATAATTATCAGCATCCTAAAATAGTTACGGTTACGGAGATACTTGTGTGAGTGCGTGTGCCTCGTTTATGTTTTCTGTGGTGGTTGTTCTTCCGCTTATTTTTTGTTGCCCCTTTTTCGCCGATGCTGCGAGAGAGCGAGAGCGAAAGCAATGAAGGAAAAAACATTCTCCAGACTGCTGATTTAACGTACTTTATCGATTACATAGTTCCGCAAGTTCAGGAGCAGAGGAACCGAAAAAAAAGCTAGAAGATGAGTGCGAAAGAGGAACGCGTGTTTTTTGCAAGAGAGCGACCAGGAGCGAGGGGGAGCAATAGACAGAGAGAGAGAGAGAATTATGGTGTGATGTTTTGGAAACATGGAAACCGCTAATGTTCACGAACGAAATTTCACTAGAAATTTTTGAAAGCGTTCGCGCAAAAAACCGGATATGTTATTCGAAAAAAAAAGAAACAGACAAAAAATAAAACTAAAAAGCTTCCAAAGCGAAGCTTAAACCGAAACAAAATCACCTGTGTGTGCGGGAGCGAGTGAGTGAGAGTGCGTGTGAGGTGCGTAGGCAAGCTGTCGCGTGTCTGGCATGCAATTAGGCATTCAAATAATTTCCCCCACCGGCAAAAATGTGTGTGTTTTCAGCCTCATTTGTATTTCTGCTGTTTGCTTATGCATGCATTCCTTTTTCCAAGTTCTTTTTATTCGCACGAGACTTGGCCATAGCCAAAGAGAGAGAAAGAGTGGATGAGGAAGAGAGATTGGCTAGACGGACGCTCTCCCAAAAACCACCACAACTACAGTTACAGTTACCGTTACAGCTGCAGCCACCTCCTCCCGGCGCCCCTGCCGCCGAATTTGTTTGTGTATCTATTTGAGGTGTGGGAAGTGTGAAAAGCGGAAGAGTAAGGGCGAAGATGACCACAAAGCGTGCGCCATTCATGAAAAGTGCAAGCGCACACACCGCTCTTTGGGCGCGAAAGGGATGGAGGAGTTTTTTATTGTATGTTTTATTTTCGCAAAATCAATGGAATCTCTGTGGCTGGAGAGAGAGAGAGAAAGAGCGGGTGGCTGGGAGGGCGGGACAAAGGAAGGTCGTCGAGAAATTTATGCTTTAAAACACGCGCTTTAAGCTGCTGAATGTGTAGGTGTTGTATGAGGGAGTGTAGGGGAAATTTGCAATGAATTTAACTTTACATATGTATGTACATATTTCCGTGCTAATATAAAAATGAATCAGATTTAGAACATTGGCAGGTAATAGAACTTCCTGTAACCGCCCTTAAAAAAAGTTTATCAATACTTAAACGTTGTGGAATTCGTATTTTAAAGACTTTAAGTTAGAGATAAAGATTGTCTAGTAGTTCAAAGATATTTTATCTATATCTTTCAATACCGAATTCAAACAACTTTTGAACGGTTTTGTTATTTTCTGACATTTAAATTGATATGGTAAAGTTGTTTCATTAAAAATATTTTAGTAAACGATTAAAAGTGAATTTCATAAAAATGGTTAACTAAAAATCTATTATAAAAAATTGGTTTTATGATTAAGTAGTGCATATTTATCCAATTCGGGTTTAGATTTAGAGGCATTTAAACCCCAAAGGGTAGACTTATTAAACCTCTGGTATATACATTACTAACCACAAAGAGTAATAAATGTTTAACAATAATTACAACCTTAATTTGCTTACAATTTCTTCCAGCACACAAGCCAAAGCTAACATAGCCACCAAAAACATAACTCCATAGACCCACCACAATGATCAATATGGATATTAGCGTTACGCCCAACTACTCGTACATCTTCGACTTTGAGAACGACTTCATACACCAGCGCACGCGGAAATGGATGCTGGAGAACTGGACATGGGTGTTCTACTACTGCGGCATCTACATGCTGGTCATATTCGGTGGTCAGCACTTTATGCAAAATCGGCCGAGGTGAGTCTATATCTAAATTTCTAGCAACTCTGGAAAATTTTCTGGAGCGAACCTTGGGCACCCATTATCTTTCGGGGAGCGGAGGAGGATTAGGAGCTACCACTAATTACACCCACAAGTGTGGCTGGGACTCTGGCCAGCAGCTGGCAACACAGAACTGCGGAAAATAAATCCCATTTGCAGCTGATGATACCTGGAAAACCTATATTTATTCTATCGCACTATGTTTTAGTTAATTCTCGGTAGTGATTGAACGCAGGCGGTTGGGTGTTTTGATCCAACGCGTGCAGCTGTTGAAGTTCCAAATGTAATTATTTAGAAATTATATCTAATCAACGGGCTAAAATTGCAGGCAAGGCCTTCACTTACTCTCAATTACCACACAGCAATTGCATTTTCCACTCCAACGCCTGTCATGCAGTTGTAGGGCTGAAAGCAAACAACCGAAAATTATTTGATTTTGTGCAATTTTTTGGTATTTTTCTGCGAGCTGTCATCGCAATCCTGCCTCGTTACCTGAGCTACCTGTGATGGCTTGAATTGGCATTTCGTGCTGACAATTGTCTCGTTTCGTTTCGCTTCGTTTTTATTTTGTTTTCTGTCTCTAATTGTCGTCATCGCGGCTTTGTGGCCAAATTAAGTTGGACTCGTGACATGCCATCTGTGGGCGGTTTCCATTTTATACATATATTTCGTTTTGGCGAGATCATAATTTTGTCACCTGTTTCGGGGCCTGTATAATTACCCAGAACTGAAAATTAGGATCTAATCTTTTGTGAAATCTAATAATTTTACCATTATTAATTCATTATTTCAACTTATTGCGCACTATAAGGCGCAATAGTCAACAAATCTAAACAGTTAAAATCACTAGAATATTCCCCGAACCAACATTATTCATGAAACAATTAAAAGTGTCATGCATCTACTTGATTCTTTAATTTATTTCCAAATTCAAAGACCTTGAATTACATTTCCAATTCCCGCAAATTTGTCAGGGTTTCCCTTAATTTAAACTTTCACATCTAATGAATACTTAAAATTCAATGTCATTAAGTTTGTTTCCTCAATTTTTTTGTATACTACTCTTGTTTCTCCGAAATCGAATAGTTTAGATTACATAATTTTTAGAAAAGCAATCCCTGCCCACACTGCCGCACAGCCTACGCCTCTGATGGGCTATATAGGGGCTTGGCCGGTGGCCCTTGGTGGCGGCTCCATAGTAGTGCTCCCTCCTCGGACGTTGGTCGGTTAGTTTCTGTTTAGTTATTGTATACTCGCCTTTTTTCGGAATGCCGTTTCAATATTTACCCACATGGAGGAGAGACTACGGGATAAGCAAACGGACGTAGACGGACTTGGTACAGAAAGGTGTGAATTGAATGGGTTGAGAGTGAGTTGGGGGGTTGCAATGGGAGGTGACGGGTGCTTGCCACGCTTACAGACTCGATGTCAAGGGGCTGGAGATGTGGATCCAAGGTACAAGGATCACTCAAGTTAATTAAAACCGAGGGGCCGCAGCCGACTTTGTATTATTAAAACAGTTTCCAGTTTCTACAGACAGAATATTTGTAAATCCAGGTGAAATTCCCCACGTTTTATGAGAATATATTAACACATTGTGTCTAGTGAAATTAATAAAGAGAAACCTTTATGGAATATAAATCACAATTTAGCGGATATTTATTCATCAGTAACACAGAAACGTGACTTCTAAGTAAATCAGCAAAGTGACCAACAGAGCAAAGTCTCTCTCTCCGTCTCTCAATAAGCCCATTGATTATGGAAGTTAAAAAGAACAATGCACATGGATTAAAATTTAAAATATTATAAAGTTCCTCCAAGTTCCAGAGTCTACAGTCTACAAATCGCAATGTATTCAGGGAATGGGCGGCTAATGAAACTGAGAATATTCCATGAATGCTAAGGAATGGCTACTATGAATGTAGCTTACCCATACCTAGTATATATGGCCCCATGGTATGAACTTGTTTTGGTTTATTTTCTTAACTTTGATTCCCACGTGTTGCCCTTACTGTATTTTCTATAATTTTTTGTGTATTTGCCCACAAGAGATTCCGTGTAGATATCAAATCGGCAACTACTATATCGCGTCTGGGCATTTGTACAATATACGTAACATACATAACATACGGCACAGCCTGTAGTCTGTTATCAGGCCCGCCGGCGTTGTCACCACGCCGCGGATCCATTGGAAATATTTCTCGGGTCGTCGCGACTCAACTCGACTCGACGCGCCCCATGCCCATGCCCATCTATGTGAGCAAGCCGGTGCCTTATCAACGGAGCCCGAACACGCCACAAACACACAGCCCCAGAACACACTTCTCCTCCACCGCCACAGCCGGTGCCCCAATACCCCGGTTCTTTGAGCTGTTTTTGCTGCCGTAATTGCTTATGATATCATTTGCCATGATTCACAAAAATCGAGTGAACGGGGCAGGGATTGAATGCACATAGCGTAGAGTATGTACATGCAATTACGTGTATTTACATATTTTTTTAGAGAGTGGACGACCGCCACTTGCATTCCTCCTCATGAAAGTGGGCTCGTTTTTCTCTGTTTCGGACAGTGAGCTATTAAAGTCATTAAACTGATTAGGTTTATAGTAGGTACACGCCATGTCGTACCGCGTTTGTATTTTACATACCCCACTGGGCAAAGTTCGGCACGGACCACGGAGCTGAGCATATGGCATGCAAGAAGTGGGTGTGTCCATCCACCATGTCGGCGGGGGCTTTGTTAGGGGAGCACATAAAGGCAACAGAGTTGCTGGACAGAACCGAACAGGACAGCAGCAGGACATTCACTTATGTACACGCTCGATTGGTTCTACTTTAATTGTTCAAAAAGTACACTAGACCACTTGAATCCCATTGGGCGTGACATTTAGTATGCCCCTATAAATGGTATTAGAATGGGAAACTGAGAGGTACTTTAATACTTAATACATATTTAATTTTCCCCAATTCGAGCACCGAGTTGCCTTGAATGAAGAAGGGAACCGTAGCCCACAAACTAAAATATTTTAAAATTATGATTCGTAAACGTTCTGTTTAGAGCGAAATCCATAAAAGGGTGTTGTTTTTGTTAAAGCTCTTTTTACGCATTAACCGTAGACAATAAACACAAATCTTGCTACTTTTCCTGAGCTGAATTCATTGGCTTTTTCGGTATGGCTAATAAGCAATGGATGAGGTCAGCTTGAAGTCGTGTTGGGTGAATACTTAAATCCATGAAGTAATTGTAGGGTTAAGTTAACGAAAGGAAATAACGATTATGTGAAACATTTGTGTGGTCCTAACACCAGGTAGACTCAATCTTATTTAAATTGATTTATTCTATACAAGAATTTTAGGTATTACACAAATTATTTCTATCCCCTGTTATGACACTAGCAAATAGTATTAAATAAATTAAATCTTCATGAGAAAGCTGACTGACTACAGTGTATTAATTTCCATTTACATTGCTAATCCATCGGATATCTAATAAGTAATAGGGCTAATTATTCTGTCATCTTGAAATTGCATTAATGGCTCTTTACATCTCGAGACTAAAGCTTGATATGTTAATGAAACGTGACCTATATCAAGGGGATAAGCGTTAAGAAAGGTGGCGGTATAAGAGATGTACAAGTAATAGCTAATATATATCTGACAAATGCCTTAGCTACAAAACATAATTCTTGTTGAGTTGTGTAACTTCGGACTTTGCGTGTGTGCTAACGTTTTGTGGCCATAAAAATGGGCTGAGAAGAGTGTGTGGGCTTACAATGAAAACCCCGTACGAAGAACCCTGGCGTACGTACTACAGTGAAACAAATAAGCGTTATTAGTAATCATATATTTAAGTTTTTAGATTGATTGAGTCATTCATTGGCCTTGGCTCCTCGCCTGCCGACTGCTTATTCATTTCCCTTTGGGGAAGTACATAAGTACATACATGCTTATTTGTATATGAATATATTTATAGAAAGTGGAACGAGGACATTGCTGTACAGAGACCCCAAAATTACACCCACTGAAAAATGTCCTTTAATTTGGTTTTATCACGACAGCAGTTACCAGGAGCTTTTGGGCACTGGAGCTAGCTGGCAAATAGTAAAGGTATATATTATTTATTTATTATTTATTTTTTTTACTTCTCTACACATGCGGAACCGCGATTGTGGAAATTACATAACCACATTAATTTGCGAATTAAAGCTGTAATTGCAGCAATGACTTTCTTGACTGGTGTGTGTGTGTGTGGAGTGTTCACCCACCGGCAATTACAATTATAACCACAATTTACAATTACCAGCAAGCATTTAGTTAACAATTACAAACGCCAAACAGGCTGAAAAATAAGTCAAGAAAAATACAAAAATATGAAGAAAACATGGGGCTCTGGCACAAAGTGAAACTTAATTTAATTTCGGCCGTGTGTATGTACATATATTAACAAGAAATTAACGACAACCGTTAACAGCAAACAAACAAAAAGTGGGCAGAGAGCTGACAGGCAAATCTTGTTGAAGTATGTCATTTAGGCCGCATTTGAGTCGTCGCATTTAAGCCGCATTTCTTTATAGGCCTGAGGCTAACTCTTTGATCTTCTGCCACATACAATACCATTTTCGGGAGATCTCTCTCTCCCTCTCTTCCTCTCTCTTGATATATAAGGAAGGTATATAAAGCTTGTCCGGAAAAGCTCTCTCTTCTCTGGTCCGGATGCCCTTTCATCAGCATCTCTGTTCGGTCGGAATCACGCCACCTTTACGCACTTTTACTTTCCACCTGGCTGCTTCTTCTTCGTCTCAATAACACAGAGAATAACTCGTTTGGTATTTCGGCCAACAAAAATTGTTTTGACTCTGGATTGCCGATGATCGAATTGATGTCTGGCTTATCGCCGCACCTGTTGCCGCAGCAGGTGTGTGTGTCACTACCCGAAAGAACCTACTTCTGATGATGTTGATGATTCAGCCATGGGGGAAAACAATTAAGTTTCCCTTTTTCGTCATAAACAATCCCCTGGCTGATTAGATTTAAGACTCTCTGAAGCACTTTCCAGGTGTGAAATTATGAAGTTTCTAAACGTGTTTAATTGGCATTAAAGTGGGCAGGCGGGTCACTGGGTTTACGTTTAAATATGCGTTAAATGGCGAGCTTAAAAACAGCTGAGACATATAATTAAAAGAAATTCAACGAAATTATCGCCATTAAAAGGTTAGCCACTTGATATACAGCTTAATATGATAATTAAAATATAGAATTAGATTAGCTTAGGCTTTTAGGACCCACCAATCAGGATAATAATTATTGTTTTTGTGGGTAAAAGATAACATGCTGTTTAAATTGCTTAGGTTCTTCAGCTTGCAAAGTAATTAAAATGTCAAAAACCTTTAACCCTAATAGCCAAAAGGCATCTGAATCATTTAGCCCCATTAATTTTAATAGGTTTTACTCAAGCGATCACTGATTAACCACATTTGCTAAAAGTGCAAAATATAAACCCTTTCACAACATTTTTTTCGTTGCACTCTGAAACTCTGAAAGCGGTCAACACAATATGTTGGTCAATGCTGTGACATCCAAGCCAATCGCTGGCCTGTGAACCACCGCAAAATATAATGAATAATAATTAAAAATAAATTTAAAAGCAAAACCTTAATTCAACATAAACTCCAAAAGTTGAGCTCAAAAGAGTTTTGCAATGCGATGAAAAAGAAAGAAAAGAAACAAACCACTGCCGCCTCATCAGTTTCGAGACAATGTTGCGAATTTCTTAGTTCGTAGTACCGTATTGTTTGTGTATTATGTATATATACCTAGCTTATGTATTTATAATATGCCAAATGGCAAGTATATGCAGGTGGAAAAATGGTGTGCATATATGCATATATACTGCGTAAATCAAGCAAAACAACCTGCGCTTAACCCGGGCCAAAACTAAACCGAATTCAAAACAAACCAAAGTCAAACCGAGCAACAATAATCAATTGACCAACATTCGTTCGTTTTTCTTTTTGCAGCACTTTGTTTTTCCCCTCGTTTTCCTCATAGTTGGCACTGCAAAAAATTAATATTGAAAAATTTACATGAATGTTTATAGAATTTATATTGAATATTCTCATTTTCATTCTTCAAGATACTGGTTTTTATTTAACTGTTTATGATTCCAACTAGGTTTTTCTTTAGGAAAATAACATTTTTAAAATTATATTAATGATAATTATAAGTAAACAAAGTCCAGAGCACACAAGGGCATAAAACAGCTTTCAAAAGTGTCATTTTTCTCAATAAAAAATGATAAAATATATACAAAAATCTGAAAGAAAGCCGTACTTGTCTTTCCAAATTAAAAATTTTACAAATGGAATTTCTTAGTAACAAAAAGTCGCATTGTTAAGGTTATTGTGTTAATTTTTTACTGTGAGTGCATTAGTTTGTTTTTGTTGACTTGCATAATGCGTCTGTGTGTGTCTCTCTCCCCTTTTGTTTACATATTTTGCCAAATCAGGTTTTACTCTTTCCCTCTCCATCTGCACCTCTCCTTCCCGTCCTTGGCTCTATCAATGACTTTCGCCTCTCTGCTCTCTCTCTTCTTCCCTGTGTCTCTCTCTCTCTTCGCAAAGTCGGCGAATTTCTTTCTCTTTGCTTATGCAATTTTCGCCACAAAGTGAAAACAGAAAGAAAGTTCACCAACTTCCCCTAATTCGCCTCCGTCATCGTGATTATGATAAACACGTTATGCAGTCAAAAAAGATTGATAACTGGAGACATGGTAACATTGTACCAGAGGTTGCAGATTTATCTGTTTTTGCCATTCGAACCTTGCGACTTTGGAGCTTATGTAAACCCAACTTTTAACTAACAAAATAAGGCACCTAAGGGCCTAAAGTCTAGTTAACTTAATAATTTATCTTTTTAGAAATTTATAAAATGATTAGTTAAAATTACAGTTTTAAAATATAATAACTAGGCTAAAACTACATTAATTTGAATTCAGAAAACTGTCCTGAGTTAGTTTTCATAAGGCTAAAAAATCTGCATACCGAATATCAATTTATTCTAAAATTAATTGTTTTGCAATTTTTTTGTTTACAATTTTAAAAGTTTAGAAAAAATATCAAAATTTTTGTATTCTACCAGACATGGCTAGATCGACTCGACTGTCGATCCTGATCAAGAATATATATGATTTATAGGGTCGGAAATTACTCCTTCACTGAGTTCTCTGCTTCTGACTAAAATTATTATACCCTGCAAGGGTATACAAATTCGATGTCTTCAACTACTAAAATGTTATGATGTTATTTCTATAAATATGTTTCGAGGCTTGGAAAGTTCTATATGTAAATATCCATAAGAGTCTCCCTTCAACTCTATTTATATCTCGAAGTTCAGGATACTTTTGAATATAATTTATCGGGCAGATCGCAAACACCCACGCCAGGCAATGGCACCCAGTAGCGATCCCCGGACACAAAGTAGGTGCCCGGTTAGCGCCGCCGGACGCCGGTCACCCGACGGAGAAGGGGACGACCTGTGCCCTTACAAAAATTGAGCTTCGGGGGATGAATGAAGCATACATCTCCCTGCCTTGAAGCCAGTGCTGCCGAGCGGTTAGCAGGGCGTTGTTTGGTTTTCCTTACTCATTAGTTTCAGGCACGAATTGCAGACTGCCGGCGAGTGGAACTCGGCTCACGGAGAGCCAGAACCAGTTGGGAATCGTTGGGCACGCTGGCGGATGAAAGTTGTGCAAGTGAAAAAAGCTTTTAAGGGAAATTGCAAACTGATTTTCTTTTTGAGTTATTTATTTCTTACTTTTGATATTGGTTATTTCCTTACTTTTCAGACTAACTAAAAATAGTTTCGCAATATTAAAGTTTTTTTCCACTCTCTCAATGTCTGGTTAGGTTTAAATCTTAACTTTAAATTGAGAAATAGCTCATTATCTAATAGATAACTTAGTGTTTCTCGCTTTGGTAATTTTTAAGATATTTCTATCAAGTTAGGTATGCAGTTTTGTGTGAAATATTTTATTTAATTAACTTTAATTAAAATAAACAAAGTCAAATCATATAGCTCTCCATTTAGAATAAGGGTATTCCAAGCTGGACTGTCATAAGCTTGTCTTTTCTTCTGGCCTGGCATTGAGCTAATTGTGATTAATAGAAGTGATTTTTTAAGATTCCCAACTAGAGCACATCATGGATGGAACTCAATGCCTTAGTTGAACATTTCCGCTCTGTGGTCTTAATTGTGTATTACAGTCGGGCCTGGGACTTATGTACGTGTATCTATGCAAATCTCTGCCGGGTTTCTGAGTGAGCTCGCCTCCTCGCCGGTGCTGATTGCCGTCGATAAAATGCGGTCCTAAAATACACAATCTTTATGGCATTGTTTGACGGCCAATTTCTGGCCTGGCCCATCGATTGGGTTTCTGTATAAACAATACCAAGCTGTTGACGCATTTCAAAAAGCTTCCTTATTTACTATTGTGTTCCGGAACTGCAAAACTCTGAAAACTTTCAGCTTAAATATTATTTTGCTATGTTTTTGCTTCAATGGTTGCAAAACTCTCAAAACATCAGCTTAAATATTATTTTGCAATGTTTTTGCTTCAATGGTTGACTTCACCCCACTGCCAAAGGTTAAAGCTATCAATTTTCGGCCTTTTCTGATAACAGAAATCACATTTCTGTGCGCGTTTTATGACTAATTGCCGCGTGAAGAGGTTTCGCCCAGGTGGGACTGGGACTGGAGTGTGCAGCAAATACAGTATAGTAAATCGAGCCATCGATAAGGTTTGCCAATTGATTTGCCGTCCATTGATTGCGTAAACCTAATTACAAATAGCAGATTAAGAGAACTGTATTTCAATCAGTTCCTAATTTGAGTAGAGTCGTTGACTGATACGATTTTCAAAATGCTTGCTGATTCAGTCGAACCGAAACTCTTTTTATTTAATTTCTTCTAAAGCTTTCTTGGTTCATTAAAATGCTAAACCAGTATTTTTTGATTTGTGGGAACTCACTTAAGCAGAGACAATGAAGAACCTCTTCTTTAGAGGCACGTGGCTCTGTCTCCCCTGAGATTATCCGTACATGAGTTATACAATCTCGTTGAGAGAAGGCGATCGCCTTTGAGCATCTTTGTTTCACGTTCTTGACCTTGCCAGCTAACAGAGCAAATTTGAAATTTTGAAAGACAGCAACAAAGTCATTATTGACTGTAATCAGTTAGTTCATCTTATGACAGGCTATAATCTTAATTTAATGGCACTGCATCGAACGATCGGCTGAATCGACTGCTGAAGCTGCTTGTTTGTCTAAATAAAAAACATGGCCTGACGACAACACCATGTGGTCGATGAGATTACCCGTATTATTCTGGGATAACTCTGGGCTCTGGCACCATTTCCTTGCCGATTTCGATGACCAATTAGTGGTTGACCCTGTGACATTTTCAAGTTGGTAGATTGATGTCATTGGTTTACACAAAAAATCGCACGTATGAAGTGCAAATACTACTTGATCTTTGACTGTAATGGGGGAGAAAAATAATTGAAATATAGGCAAAGTTTGTTGATCTTTCCATTTTTTGCTTATTTTACACTGCGCCTATTAGCCGCGAGTAAATATGCATAATTTAAAGTGGAAACTGACGTCGCAATCTGATAGAATTCGCGATTCGGAAATGTTGGGAGCAAGTGCACGCATCAGAAATGGAAAATTACATTTTCACATTAATTCCTATCGGTGTTTCTAAAAATATACATTTTGTAAGATTTCTTTTATAATGTATTAGCTAATGATTTCATGCAAATTTCATGATTGAATTTAATGTGGTTTTAAAATGAAGTATAAAATGAAACCAAGTCACGTTCCTAGTCGAATTAAATTTTTTATAGACTTAATTAATGTACTTTTCCACTGTACTTTTCCTGGCTCACATCTTGCTAAACTTTCCGTTCGCAGATTTCAACTGCGAGGCCCGCTGATCATATGGAACACAATGCTGGCCATGTTTAGTATTATGGGAGCTGCTCGAACGGCGCCGGAGCTGATTCACGTGCTGCGTCACTACGGACTCTTCCACTCCGTCTGCGTGCCCAGGTTGGTATTGTGTGCATCCCAATCCCACTCCCAGCTCGGCCTTGAACTTGGGAACTGGATTGCGATGCAAATGTAAGACTGCGAGCGTTCGTTCACTGACCGATCCGATCCTCTGATCCCAATCCCACAGCTACATCGAGCAAGATCGCGTGTGCGGCTTCTGGACCTGGCTCTTCGTACTCAGCAAGCTGCCGGAGCTGGGCGACACGATATTCATTGTGCTGCGCAAGCAGCCCTTGATCTTCCTGCACTGGTAAGTTGTTTAATATTCATTTAATTCGATTGGCAACTAGATCAGGAATAAAATAAATTAATTAAATATTAAACGTATTGAAAGTATTTAATATTAAGTGATTGCCCTTTGAACGGGGATCTTTTGAACTGTTGATTCTGATCCCAAATTATTAACACATTCTGTCACAGAACTCAATTCAAATGGCTTCGTTGAGCTTCGGCATTTCTAGTACAGATTTGTTGGAAATTTTTGCTTTGAAAGCATATTCTCTATCAGTTGAGAAAGCCAATACTAATTTACCTTTGCCCTTGCAGGTACCATCACATCACCGTGCTGATCTACTCGTGGTTCAGCTACACGGAATACACCAGCTCCGCACGCTGGTTCATCGTGATGAACTACTGCGTGCACTCGGTGATGTACAGCTACTACGCCCTGAAGGCGGCCCGCTTCAATCCGCCCAGATTCATTGCCATGATCATCACGTCGCTGCAGCTGACGCAGATGATCATCGGGTGTGCGATTAACGTCTGGGCCAACGGCTTCCTGAAGACGCACGGCACCCAGTCGTGTCACATTTCGCAGCGGAACATCAACCTGTCGATCGCCATGTACTTCAGCTACTTTGTCCTGTTTGCGCGCTTCTTCTACAAGGCATACCTGGCGCCCGGCGGCAACAAGAGCCGGCGCATGGCCGCCTCCCTTGCTGCCCAGAATGCGGTTAAGCAGTCGCCGCCCCAGATCAGCGAGAGCTCCAAGTTCATGTCTGGCGCTGGCGAGGATCAGTCTGCCGCCTATCTGCGTCGAACTAAGGCGCAGTAAGGACTCCGCTGCAACTCCCACATCACCACACTACACGCACCACACCACACACACCAACCACTTCCTCCCCCTGTTAACGGCTAAGGACCTTTATTTATGTAGAGCGGTGTACAAGTTGTTTTTTAATTTTAATCCTCAGATACACACACACACAGGACCGGTCGGGAGAGAGTTTAATTTGTAAGCGAAAAGTTGTAAAGGGGTGGGTGGACACGCAACCTAACCGTATATCTGAACATGTATATAAGAAACACACAGAAACACAGACAAACCTGATGAAAGCTAAACGAAAACCTAGAGCCAGCATAGAACTGTAGGTCTAGAGAAGTCCAGCCAAAAGGGAGATATTGAAGAGTCCTTGCGGGGGAATTAGCTGCTTAAATAGTTATTATGCGTGAGTTTTAGCATGAGTTCAATTTATAGTCACTCTCTTAAAAGCCTCTTCAAACAGTGTGTTTCCCCAGCTGCAGTTCTATGTCATTGATCCCCTTATGCGTGTGTTGTCAAAGCCCAAAGTCGTTTATATATTAATATATATAGATTCTATCGTTTGCAGAACTAATGACAGCCTCTAAACAATACCAACGCAGCCACAAAACAAATATAAATCGGAGTATCGCTTTCCTTTGCAACATAAGAAGAGCCTACTCCAAGCTCAAAACTCCTGGGCCTTGTGTTATGCAATATATGCCTCCTCAGGTGGGATTTTGTGTTGTTGCCTCCCAAAATATTTAGTTAAAATTCTCAGCAAGAAGGTCCCAGACTCCTCGGCTCCACTGCTTTTGCGATTGATAGTCATATTCAGAGAGCTTTGTCTTCGGTTTGAATTGTAGTTTGGGGTCTGAGAACTTTGTACTCTAAGTCTATACGCATATATATATATATATATTTATGAAAACTATATTAATGGAATATTAAACGAAAGTGAATGATGAGTAAAAACCAATAACAACAACAAGAAACCCTATAAGTTAGTCTATTATTGTTCCAAAAGATCCAGAGCGCAAATTGTTATTTTGTAAAGTAATAAATCGTTTTGAAGTCTGTATAATTTAACAAATAACCTTTGTAAGAATCGCATACTGATTGCTCCGGTAAATTCTGCTGCTTAATGGGAATCATAAAGGTAAAACACCCAGTCAGCAGCATTATTTTGTAAGGAGAGTCCTAAATGCAGTGAAAAAGGTTTCTATTCAGTTAGGGGAAGGCATTTATTTTAGTTAAAAACACTCTGCTTAAACAAAAAACAAACTTGGAAAACGGAAAACAGAAAGTTTCTACACGAAAGGAAAGTAAAGAAAAGTCCTTGTACGTAACAAAAAGAAAATAACAAAAAATAACAAGAGGAGAAAGTATAAATTATATTTATATTTGTAAGCGACAGAGGGAAGAATTTTGGCGCAGAGCACAGAAACCAAGAAATGAAGAGTAAAATTCCTACTTGAAAAGTTAATTTAGTGTAAACGAGGAAACTGTAACTGAAACTGAAACTGAACTTGCAAATGATAATGAAAGTGAAGCTGAAGAGGATCGTGTGAATGGAGAGGAGTTACTCTACAAAAGTCGAGAGAGAGAAAGAAATTGAAACGAACAAATTTAACACTTTCGCCAGGTAGAAATACCTACGAAAATTAAGCGAAACAAAACTTAAATTGAGAATGCTAAAAAACCAACGGATAAATAAAACGTAACAAAAAGGAAAAGGATGGAAAAAACACAAGTTGTATTTATTTTGGAATGGGATCTTTACATTTAAACAATGAAACCTAACATATTTAGCTAAAACCTTTTGTTTACTTTTAACACTGAAATTGACCCAATTTTGAACTAGAATTTAAATTATTTAAAAAAGCTCTACGTCTTACGTTTGAATTTAAAACTTAAATGGAGAGAATATTATAGGTAAAAATGAAACTCCAATAACGAGTTAAAACAAGAGTTGAAAACACGTCGGAAACCCCTGGAGATAGAATATTGTTAATTAATAATTTAAATAAATACACATTCTTTACGTCACCCTAGAAAGTTTTTATAACTTCACGTTGTATGATTACGTATACGTACGTTTCCGTTCACGTTTCAAACCTTAATTAATCAAAGTTGCCCACCTTTTAGTGGGTGCTCGAACATTATGTTATCGATAGTTTTCTTGAAACGATAAGAATATTGGAATTTAGATATTTCAGCACAAAAGTAATATCGACATATTGATGTCTTGTTACCGATTTGCAATTCGATCCCATATCAATTACCAATACGAAATTCGACCCCATTTTACTTACCGATTCTTCATAATAATAATTTATGTAACGATTAAAGCTCTCAATACATTTTTCTGGTGGTACATTTAATCATACAACGTGAGCGGATACACTGGCTTTCATGTTTCGTCTTGACAAAAAATATCGAACAAAAGATCAAATACAAATATCGCAATTTCGATATTCGGGCAAACAACAAATCGAGAATTGGCAACCCTGGTCACACTGGTTTTTGTTTCTGTACGTTTCGGTTGTGGATTCCAATTCGATCCGTGGCCGTGCGTGGAAAAAATGCATAGATATAGATAAGACAGGCGCAAGAGATCAGACATCCATATCTCCGCGGAAGGGAATGTCAGAGGCTTTCGCCTGCGGATTCGTAGAGCCGTGAAAAGGAGCCCAGAGCGAGGGAGTTGGAGCAAGCAAGTGAAAGAGAGCAGAGCAGCGAAAGCCAGAGGCGGAGGCAGCGAAGACAAAGTGCATTTTCAGGGCGTGTTTTGTGGCCCCCCGCTCGAACACGGCCCCTTCCTGCCCCCTCACAGCCTCCCACTCGTCGGGCGGCGACAAATAAAAGTTTGCCACAAGCATGCTGCAAATTCGCGAATAACAAAGATACAAAGTCAAGCGGAGAAATAACAAATAAAATCGCAAACTTCCTTTTCTGCGTGAGTGTGCGAGCTGCGTGTAAGTGAGTGAGTGTCTCCAATCTTTTTTGTCTACTCCAAAACGCAGAAAGAGAGAGAAAAATGTCTGTGTGTGTGTTTAAGTGAAGTAAATTAAAGCAAAGCAAAAGGCAAAACGGCAAATAATTGAGCGAAAAAGCAACGGAAAGAGCGGAAAATCAAATAGTAGTAGTAAGCGAAATAACGGCAAAAGGAGCCGCTAATCAGAGAGAGGGAGAGAAAAGTGTACAAGTTGTTTTTGCTGCTGCGCAGGAGCGAAAGACAGCGAAAAACCACCCACAACCCCCCTTAAGGCCACCACCCGCCCACAAATGGGTGCTCAGCAGGGCAAGGACAGGGGCTCCCACTCTGGAGGGGGCGGGGGCGGAGGAGGTGCCCCGGTCAGCTGCATCGGCCTCTCGAGCAGCAGCAGCCCCGTTGCATCCGTCTCGCCGCACTGCATCAGCTCCGGCAGCGGCAGCAACGCCCCCCTTGGCGGCGGCTCAACGCTCCGCGGCTCCCGCATCAAGTCCTCATCCGCCGGACACAGCAGCAACAGTGGTGGAGGCGGTGGAGGCAGCAGCAGTGGTGGAGCAGCGGGTGGTTCTGGAGGATTGAGCCAACGCAGCGGTGGACACAAGGACCCTAGGTGCAATCCCTCCGTCGGACTCAACATATTCACCGAACACAACGGTAAGTTTAGATATTTTCACCGATTTGCACCTGCATGTAGGATAAACATAAAATACATACGAATTTCCATCACATTTTGCATATCGATGGTGAAATCATATTTCCTTTTCCTGTGTTGATTTTGTATGAGATTATGTAAATGCATTAGGAAAAAGGTGCCATCCCATTTCACCACTACACAGAAATATCAGAGTGTATGCAGCATCCAAGTTCAGGTGTAAATTTCATCAAAGTCTCGTGATTTTCTTCTATTAACCACAAAAATGGTTGCTGTTCTACTGCGAACTTGAAATCCAATGTCAGTTGGTTTTTATCCCAATATACATACTACATATGTACATATATAAATCCATACAAAATATTCATTTATCCAGTGAAAATAAAACCTTATCATGTGGTAGTCTGTTTTAATTATAAGATTTTATAAAAATGCAAAAACTACTTAAATGTCCTATTGTAATTTATTAAAAATTTCTAGATTAAAACTATTATCCAATCTTGTAGTGTATACAAAATAAGAAGAAAACTAGTTTGACAACCTCATGCATCTCTGCATTTAATCTCAGGTGTAAATATCATGCGAATTTTGATTTATTTCCGCTGTTCAAGTTTTGTTTTTATTGTACATAAAATGAAATTCTCCCTCGTCTCATCCTCTTTGTGCCCCTCTTTCTTGTCGTTTCACTCCCCTGTGTCGCTTTTCATGCTGGCTTTCCAATTGAGCTAATTTCTTTTTCCCATTGCTTCCGATTATATTGGGAATTATTGTTGTTATTTGCCGGCTAGTTTCCTTACTTGTTGTTGCTTCGCCGCTTCCTTTGTTGACAGCAGAGAAAGAGGAATAGGGAGAGCGAGAATGGGAGAAGTGGAATGGAAGAGAGCAACACGCAGCGATTTGATGGAAATGTTATGTTGTTTTTGTGCTATTTGGGGCGGTTTCAGTTGATGTTCCGTTCCTTTTCTCCATCATCCTTTATGGCTCGTACTTGCTTTGTACTCGATTCTTCACTCTCCATCCTTCACATACTGCACCCTTATCCCTTTTTCCTTCTCCCTGCCACCCGCACAGTGGTTGAAATTGCGACCCAAGAACGCGAGGAGCACTGTTATATGTATCCCACCCCCGCTGACATTGGCATATCCACTTCTTCTGCTTCCTCCATATGTCCACAACCCCCTTTTGCTCTTTCCCGTTTCACGCACATTTTTATTACATTTTTCCTTGTCTAATATTTTCCTATTATTTGCCTTGGCAAGTTGCAACATTTCCGCATTTTCTCTACTCTCTGGCATTTATTTATTTGGCCTTCCCTTCCTCGTAATTGCCTTTTTATGTCCCTGTCGTCGTTGTCCTACCACAATAGGAGCACCCATTGAGTGGGATTCCCGGATTTGGTACAAGGGATAAGGGTGCCGGAAACATATTTGTCGGATTTTAATAGTTTAAAAATGATCAGTGAAAGCTTATTTGAACTTCTGCTTTTTCTTTGCAAGTCATAAACAAAGGCTTTAAATTTTCCATAAAAACCCATATAACGCGGTTAAGTTATGGCAATCGAAAGGATTTTCCACATTTCTCTTGGTCCATTATCTATCTCGCTGCAGTTTCTTATCTCTCGACAGCCACAGCCTTCCTGCTGTCTCCCGCCAAGCAATTTGTAATCAATTAATGCTATTTTTATTGTAATTAGTCGCTTATAGTATTGTGTGCACTCGGGTTCACTCAATCTCATCGCTAGAGTCATAAGAGCCAAGCAAGTCTCGCTGATAAGCCGGTTTCCATATAAATATTTATTATTAAGCTCGTATTGAGTCATCCATTGGCTGGCATGTAAGCCAGCGAGTTCAGCATAAAGTCAAAGAAAATACGAAATAAAAATACGACAAATTTCCAGTTTCGTGCGAGCGAATTTCCCACACAGAAAATGCACATTTATTTGCTTGCCAAACTATTCGGAGTGTACAGAGAGCATAGTAGTGGCGTAGCCCATCCAAAAAGGTCGAAAAGGGGCTCTCGAATTGCCTTTTTCGTGTGTCTGTCTGGTCTGGTCTGCAAAATGCAATTACAAAATTACAATGTAAAAACTGTGTCTGGGCCTGCAGATTACAAGCCGACACAAATCCCCAAACAGCAGAAACGGAAAGCCCAACTCACCGCAATTGTCAGTCCGGGTCGATCTGGGCATCGGCGGCAGCGGGTCACGTGGGGGAATTATGGGGGAAAGTCGCGCAACGGAACTCCGGCTCAATCACAGCTGAAATACAAGCACACACACGTAACCCAGGCACAGTGGGAGATATTGCAGAAAATCAGCTGTATTTCGATTACACTGTAACTGGACGATAAATAATTTTGATTGTTTATCAAGCTCTTGTGGAAAGATAATGCTATCTATGGAGAATTGTTTTATAATATCATATCTAGTTCTTAAACTGAGTATTTCCCAAAAAATCCAATGAAGCAGTGATTCACAATGAGGCTTTACCTAAAAAAGTACTGGAAGCAATCACATTTTAAATCTTTCAAGTGCTGATATATAACAAATTAACCCTTTATTTATAACCCAACAAGACAGTAACATTAAAGTTGGACAAAATTGCTGCAAGATTAGAGTTCCTATCAAGCATTAAATTTATTTATACAAGCAATCTAGTTATTAAACATAGCTCCCCACAATTTATAATTCGTATAGTTACTTTATAAAGTTACACTTTCTTGCATTTCTCTGGGAAAACTTATTTAATCCTTCGTTCTATTAAATATTTTAAAGGAAATGAGAAAAGCCTAGAGCTAACTGTCTAATATTACCAAGTAATACCACAGTGCAGCTGTTGTAGGAGGCAGTTGTTGCAATTTCATTAGCTTGTTGTTGCTCGTTACACGATCCTATGTAATTAGACACTTTTGAGGGACAGTTGCATGGGCGAAGAAGGGATTGGATTGTCGCTCTTGGGAAAATACCGTAGAACCGGTGCCGGGAGTCGATGCCGATGCCGAGGCCGTTGCAGATGCCTCAATGGAGTTGCCAATTGCAGAGTGCATCACACAACACACATACACCACTCCTCGCACTCCGTTGGAGCCATCGGAGCCACTGCACCACTCGGCAAACAGCTCACGCAAGTTGACGTCTCAAAAATAGACTCAAGTGGGAGCGAAGCCCCAACTCCTTCTCTCAAGGAGAAAAAGTCCATGAAGTGCGTTTGTCACTACGCTGCAAGAAAATATCATTGCAATTGTCGACTCACTTAAATTTAAAGTTCACTTTGCTACTTTCTTTGCATTTTAAAAGTTTATTGAAGTTCATTTCGTTGTTGATCACTTATCGTTCAAATTTTTGCATTTAATTTTTAATAACCATGCCAAATATGCTCTTGGATTATTGTTAAAAATTCCTCAAATTCTTAAAAAAATGAAAACACATGCAAAAACTTTGCAAGGGGTATGATATCATATTCTAACATTTGATACTAATTGCTTTCACACAAAAGTATTCTGTAAACAAACTCAATTCGAAATTCCAAGGAACAAGTTTATATCTGGAGACAAGACTATAAGTCAATGGGACTCCGAAGAGTTACAGTAAATAATTCGTCGTGCTATAATAATTAAGGCATATAAAAAAGTAATAGCTTTCTAGTTTCAGTAAGCCGGAAAAAACCGGTTCCGGTTCATTAGTGCTCTGGTTTTCAGTTCGCTTTCCTCGCTTATTATTTAATATATAGGTGAAACTGGATAATAAATGTACTTACGATGTTGAATTGGTAAACCCGAGCTAAGAGTTATAGATATTTAACCGAATATGTTAAAAGAAAGATTTGAATGTTTGAGATGTGGCCATCAGCCTCCATAAGATGCTTTTATGAATGGTAGTCCCTGTTCGCTTTCCTCGCTTATTATTTAATATATAGGTGAAACTGGATAATAAATGTACTTACTATGTTGAATTGGTAAACCCGAGCTAAGAGTTATAGATATTTAACCGAATATGTTAAAAGAAAGATTTGAATGTTTGAGATGTGGCCAACAGCTTCCATAAGATGCTTTTATGAATGGTAGTCCCAATTGCTCTGCTTCCCAGATTATTAAGCTTATTTCCGCCACCTTCTGCTGCTGACACAAGTCGTTATTATTATTTTTTTACCGTGCATATCCAGTTGCTCTTTCCCTCCGTCCTCCTTCTCTTTTTCGCAAGGAGGGAAACCCGAGAGTTGTGTGTTCGGTCTCAGTTTGTTTGACATGCAAGCGGCAAATTATGAGTCGGGGCAAATGAACTTTTCACAAGGCTAATGGATGGAATTGGGGAGGAGGAGGTGGAAACGGGGAGGAGGCGTATGCTGGAAAGGTGGCAAACAGGTGACGGCACCAAGGCAGGGAAAATTGTTTGCTCTTCGGCTTGCTTTCCAAACACGGAATTAATGTACAAGTCGCATAAATATTTCTTCAATGATTTTTATATGCTCAAACATAATTGTCGCCATCAAGCACTCACTCACTCTCCTCGGCCAAAGGGAAATCGAAAGGGGGCGGCGTTGTCTCCATTACCACTTTGTAAGTATTTTCTCTTTAGCTGCTGCACTTCTATTATTAGCCCCCAAAACGAAATGTGTATCTCTTCTCCATGCTTTCTGTGTTGTTATTGTCGTTTTTATACAATTTCCTTTGGGCGCTGACAGAGATGGAAAGTTGGAGGAGTCAGAAATCACAGATAGGGGCGTAGTTCAGAAATGTGGCTAAGGGGGATTGGAAGAAATTTATCCAAGTCCTGTATCTGGGCTCGTATTGTATTTTAATGGTAAATAAATTTCTTAATATTTATGGGATTTGGAAAGCAAACTTAAAGCAATTAAAAATTAGGGCATTTATTTCAAAACTTCGCTTAGACAAACTAAATGTAATTGTTTTTAATCGATAGTTTCTCGAATAAAAATAATAAGGTATTTAACAGATTATATTTAAAATGATTTTAAATATTGTAGGTAGGTAATAAATATAATATTTGATAATAAAAATGGCTTCACATTAAAAACACCCCTTCAGAATATTTAAAACAAAATATAATTGAGTAGATTATAAATCTAGCTTAACCCCCTCTCACTGTCTGACCTTTGACAGCGCCCCTGACTTTTACTGGAGCAGCAACAAAGTGCACTACGCGCCATGGCGTTATTTTGCATGTTCTCGTTCTCTTTCTGTCTCGGTATTCACCCGACCCGATATATGTATGTATATATATACATATATCTTTAGTATTTGTGGCTGTTCCTGCTTTCGATCAAGCTCGTAAATCCTTTCGTGCTTCATTCTGTTTCGTTTTCGGCTTCTTTTTGGTTCAGTTTGTTCGATGAGATTGCATTGCCAGGCCCAGGCCCAGGCGCTTTGATGTTTTTATTTTTTTGATATTTTTAGACCTATTCCAGTTCTTAGGCACTATCTATCCACTCCCCACCCCCAGCTCTTTATGGCGTGTCAATCGAAATAGTAGAAACAAAGAATAACTCCGCGAGCTGTTGGAATTCCAGTTGGACAGTCGCCAACAGCTGTTCATGGCTCGAATAACAGCTGATGTTTTGGACACAACAGCACGCAAAGTAAAGAAAATAATTTAAAATTCTGGCAAATGAAACTGAAACCGAGGAATTTTCTGTCATTAGAAAATTAATCCATTGGAAGCTCTTGCATTCCATTTAAATTCCCGGGGGACTTGAACTTTTACGATCTGTGCTTATGATCACCATAAATCCCATAGATCATCGTAAAACTGACAACACTATAATTTCGTGTGATTTTCCCGATCAATTTAAAGTCTATTTTGCCCATTCGCGTGACACTAAACCTAGTTTTAATGTCATTTTCATTATTTCCGATTTTAATTTTCCCATTTGCGCATTCCCCGTGGAGAAGCATGTTGAACCCGCATTTTATTTCATGTCTCTAGGAGACAATTTAGCCCGCGGTCTTTTCGCCTCACTGAGAATGGTTTGCATAAATTAGTTGGCGTCTAGGGAAAATAGAAAGATATTAGAAGGAAAAAAACAAACACAAGGGGGGAAATAAATATAAATATATGTATATATTCGTGGAGGAAAGTAGCGTATAACGGCTACTAATTAAAAGCCCAAGAAGTTTCTTCTCCCCCGATTTTCTCAGTTCTTTGCTTTGCTTTGATTATTTGAGGTCATAAATATTGACGCCACTTGATTGATTGATTGACTGACACTGCACTACACAAAACGTCTTTATCTGCTGGGCTTGAATCGGAAATTGTGAGGGGAACTACTCAACTCGAAATATTTATTTATATATACAATATTTTGGTTAAGCTTGCAATCCCCAAAAGCAAACACACACAAAAACCCTCTTTAGCACTGTCCCCCTTTTTTTCTCCTGGCTTTGCTTTTATTAAATTGAGCGATTTTTCCTCTCTTTCTACTAAACAAGCCTACAAGGTCATATAAATCAGCAAATAAAGAACTTTTCTCCTTTTATTATATATTATTATTTATGTTTATTGCACCCAGTGCAGGGCACAAACATAAACAATTTTGAGTTTGCTTAATGGATACAAATATAGAGGGTGTTATTTTTTACTACCTATATATACTTTAGGCTTAGTGTTATTTTTATAAGAACAACTTAAAGTATGGAGTGAAAAGATTTATAAGAATATTTAGCTATGGAGCTGCCACTATTTTTTATAAAAAATTTAGTTCGCAAGTAAACTATTTTTATCAGCTTTCTTTTAAGGAAACTTGCCTCAAATGTATACAAAATATATATAAATACAGAAAAATAAGAAATTAATCTAATAAAGACTTAATCTCCTAACAAAACTATTTTATCCACTAAGAAACTAGAAACCAGATGAATCTTCACATCTCAAAGTTCTAATTTCCCGGCTGGCTGATGTTTTGGCGACAGAATGTGATTGGAAACCAGTTTCCTAGCCAGAACTGAATCCATCATTGAGCCATAAGAGAGGTTTGTAGAATCCGAGACTTTGATTTCGATTCTGCATCGCTCTCGGTGTCAGTGCCCAGTCTGTGTCTCGGTTCTCTGCCACTGCCACTGTCTCTGTTTCTGTCTCGGGTTTTGAATTGCATTCGCTCCAATCACGTTTGCAATTGCAACTGTTTATGCGAACCGAGGGGGTCAGGCAGCCATGGGCTCAGGTGGGTGGCAAAAGGGGGGCTCGAGTTTCTCGACAGCTTGGCACGTTCACAACCTCGGATATGCCTACACCTAGATGTGTACATATGAACCAGCTTTATGCACCTTTAGTTCAGGCTCCAGATAGCGAAAGGCAGCGCATAAAGTAATCTCTGCAGAAGTAGCAGCTGCAGCAGGTTGATTGAATTTTTTTTCTCAGCTCAGGTGTGGCATAATCCCCAGCTAGAAGGTGTAAAAAAAAAGAAATAAGAATAAGCTGCAAAAGGTGCACAAATGAAGTGTGAAATGAATGATGTGCGAAATATTCCCACAAATAGCAAAAAGCTAGAAGCTGACTTAAGCTCTACAGCCAGGCTCTCAGTCTTTAAAGTTTAAACTCAGGAAAAACAATTTAATTTTTGTTTTAAGCTTAAGTTTCACATCATTTTCTCATAGATAGATATTCTCTAATTGCTGGAGGCGGAAACGCGCATTTGGTCATAGAAAATTTCACCCCTTTCTTCTGATTTCCTTATTAGTTTCTCTCCTAAAAAAACTATTTAAATAGATAGCTCTATATTTATATATATACTTATTTCTTGTTATTTATCTTTTTTTTTGCACAAAACAAATTAAGAAAATTGCCAACCGTTTATCGAGCGAGGAGAAAAGAAGTGAAATGTGTACAGAAGAAAAGAAAAAGCATGACAAATGCAAGTGAAACCTGTTTTTGATATATTTTTTTATATTTGCCGGTAGCAGCCCCCAACAAAGCAATGTCTCCCTCTCTTTCTTCTTCGGTATCCCCATCTCTATCAGCCGGTGGTCAGTGAACCGTTGGCCAAAAACATGAAACAGGCAGAAAAATATGCCCTAAAGCCGAAGAACACAACTCAAATTGGGGACATTAATTTGAACTACACACAAAAACCGATCTTTATATGTTTTTGTTGATTTTTTGTTGTTCATAATTAATGCGAAATTTAATTCATTTAATTGCCTTGCCGGCTTTAGGCTGCTGCCACTTCCTCTTTTCTTTTCTTTAAGTCTTTCTACACTTTCGCTTCTTTTTTGTTGAATACCCTAAAGAAATTAGGGAATTTTGTATATAAGCTAAGGGTATACATATATGTATATTTAATATTTATAAAATTAAAGTAGAAAACTGTCTGCTGATTTTACAAATTTTAAGAGCAGCAGTAATTAGCTCTTATTTGTTGAATTAAAAAATCAAGAATCGGGGGTAAGCAGACACAATCTCTTTTGAATAGTAATTTAAACAGTAAGCTTTAAAGACTCAGTTTCTTTACATTTCCTTTCAAAATTTCATTCTCTTTAGAAACATCCTTTTTTTGTAGGGTATCCCTCAGTTCGAGGCCTTCTCCCTTCAGGATTATTTCGCCCGCTCCGCATGGACGGCTCATTCAGAAGTTTGTGTTTGGGCTTTGTCTGGCGACGTCTGTCAATTTTTATGCCGTCTGGTAATATTTAAACGACATCCACATCCGTGGCTGGTTGTCGCTCGTCGTCCGTTTCATTTCATTTATAGCAATTGCACTTGCTTCCAAGAAACCAAACCGAGAAGGAATCCAGTCGAGGAAAGGAAGTGCAAAAAGATGGAAAATGAATCACCAAGAAGTCGTATTTTCTTGCTGCTTTTTTTCTACCTCATCATAGGAGAATATGATGGCATGGAGTTCCTCTGCTTCTGCTTGGGCTTTAAATAGTTTTCCACGTCTCTCTGCCTTTTCAATTTCCCGAGCCAAGACCTTTTCTTTTCCCTGCTTGATTTCGCATTCTGTTCTCACAATCAAGATAAACGAACCTTTTTCTTTGGAAGAAGAACTTGTCCTGTCCCAGGCAGAAGAACGAAAAGATTACAATCTCTTTTGGGGGAAATTTCGCTGTGGGAAAAAGCAAATTGGAATTAAAATGCCTCGAAAAAGCAAACTAGAAACGGCAGAGTCATTAATTTACAATCGTTATCAATCAGTTCGTTCAACTTGTACGTTTACAGGTGGGAAAAATCAGTGGCAAGTGCTAAACTTTCACTTTGCCCGGCATTCCCCCAATGAAAAGCAGAAAAATCAAAATAAACAAATCAAAAATTTAAAACAACTCTGTTAATTGCTGACTCAATCAATCAATCATTTTCCATGGCAGCCCCAGACAAAGTGTACGAGTTTTCAGCGATTTTACAACAAATTTCCCGCTTCTCCACGCTCGACTTAAGTTAAGCGCCAAAAAAACGAAATCAGAAAACTGAAAACGGAAAAATCATATGAAAAAAATACACACGAAGACGAATAATGGCCAGAAAATAGTTGAAAAGCAGACAGCTGGAAATAGAAAATCATTTGCTGTGAAAATTGTAATTATTATTGCAGACAGGCGAGAAAAGTGAAAACTACAACGCTTTTTTTTTCGTTGTTGTTTCATTTTGTTTAGTGCGTAATTCGTACGAACAAAAATTTGTTAAATCATAATGCGGTAAGACCTTTTTTGGATGATGTAAAACTAATGAAAGAGGCAGAGAGGTGGGTATAATTATCTACAATCTGAATAGTACTAAATTACATATGTTTTGGGTCGTTTTAAGATTTTTTAACTAATGAGAAAACTAATATAAATTGAGTAAAAGATAGGAATAAGTTCAAACTGATTTTATAGCTGGGAATAATAATTATATTTTCTTTAAAACTTTAAAGAGGAATATTTTAAAATCCCTTTGAAAGGTTTTAACCTATTCTTTCTTAAACTCATAAATAAAAGTATAAAGAAAACCTCAAGTGAGAACAATCAACAGAAATAGGAACAAATAATTATTTTCCGTATGTTTTTCCACTAAAAGATCACACCCAAAAAAGTTAGGAATCAGTTTTTGGCGTCATTATCCAACAATTAGCCGGACAACTGAGCGGATACGTAATGAACGTGACCGGCGGGTTACGTAAAATGGGGAAATGCGACAATGACAATGATAGAAACGAAAGGGGGAGGAATTTTTGTATGCATTGTATATCCAATTGTACATATGTAGGTTTGTCCGGGAAAATTGCGCACATTAAAAAGCTTTTAGGCCTGAGCTCCCTTCCAGCCATAAAGATAATCAAATTTCGTTTGTCGAGCGTCGCGTCGAGATTACATTGATTGGGTAGGTGGAAAATATTTCAATTCCCATTTATGTTACCACTACAATTGTACAAGGCTAATTACATGCTCCGGCAAATGGCACTTTGATCTCGGAAATTTTATTTTCGGCATTTTATGGAACATACGCCTTCTTTTCGGTGGCACTTAATTGAGAGATTACGCAAAGTGCAGTGACAAAGGTTAATTTGAAGCACACTTTCGGTTTGGAGTGAACATTTCCCAAGGTTTCTTCTCATGTTCGGGAAACAATTGTAGTTTGGAGTTTGGTGCTTGGAGTTTTTCCGCCCACGCATTTGAGACTTTTCTATTTGTTACTGTCGTCTCAGCTGTTGTTCCCATGCCTTCAGAAATTCCCGAGCATTGTGTCTCTGTGACTTCCTCCAGAGTCCATCTGTTGTTTTGATGATGACCCTCAGCTCTCTTGGTTTTTATCTTCCCCCGAGAGCTTTTCACATTTGTTTATCTAGAACGGAGAGCGGAGGAGACACACACGCCCCGAACAATAAAAGAACACACATTCTTATGGTCAAATGCTTTTTATCGCCGGCTCAAATTTATTATCTGAAAAATATGCCCACGCAAAATGTTTGGGAATGTTCTGACATGCAAATGAATAAGCACATATATCTAGGAAAAAAATATGACAAATGCCTCTGCTCTCCACGGTTTAGCCATAAACAATCAACAATAAACAATAAGCCATAAAACATAAGCAAAAACAAAGTAAAACCAAACCAAACCCCAACACAGACACTGAATTGGCGCAGACACAGAAAATGGCAGGTAAAAAACGAATGAAGAAAAAGCCAAAAAGTAAAACCAAAACAATAAAGAATCATGAATGAATGGCATGTGTGAATTCCGCATAGGTTTTGGCACAGAACAGTGGACATTGGCCCCCACAGGAAAGGCCTTAAAGTGAAGTTTTAAAGATATCCCTGTGGGAACTAGATAAATTTCTTAGTTTTTGTAGAACAATAAAGGTTTTATGGTATTTTTATGTTTCTAAACTTGAGTTAAAATTAATTACTACATATTTATTAAATAGTGACGTTTGCCTTGCATTTTGTTAAGGAAAAAATTAATAATGTGGCTTGTCATTAAAAAAGAAGGTTTATAATTCGGTTACTGTCCTAATAAAGACATAATGCATCCTGAAAAGGTGTTTAAATTTGTATTTATTGGTATTCATGCCGAAATTGTATTAAAGAAGTCCGCAAAGTTATCTATAAATTTTAGTTTTGGTTTAACTAATATCAGTTATACTGTTTAACTTTGACGATATACTTTTAAAACAAGAAGTCATGCTAAAAAACTTTTCCATTCAACTTTTTAATTACTCAATAGTCCCACTGTGTTCTTGGTATCGCTCAGTGAGTGAGTCACTCACTTGACACTCACAATTGGACTGTTCAGTGTTGCGACTGTTTGGCCAACGCGTCGTCGTATGCTGCTTATTTCCGTACAGACTTACCCCTTTCCGTTCCCGGACCCCTTACCGGTCATTTGCATAGCCACACAAATTGTGCATGCCGATGGTTTTCGAGCTCTGTTTTGTTCGCTTTTCTGGTCGACAATTAAAAGTCAATTTCCATTTACAATGGACAACGATATTATGGGGACCTTTGGTCACGTGATAATGGATGATGGATACCGGACACCATTTAGCCATGGCGTACTTTCCCTGTGAACCTGCCAAGCTGTTATTGATAAAGTCGCCGCCAGATATTCAAGGGCCAGATTCCATTTCAGATAAGTTTCAGACAAACTTTCCCCTTTGCTGTCCGTGACTAAAAATGTATTCAAAGCAAAAATGTTGCAGCTTTGTGAACTTTGTGGCAAGGACAACAACGTTGCAAGGATGCACATTGAAGGGGGACACGGATCGATGGGACCTTCTCCACAAATTGCAACCTTTACTGAGGAGATACCCTGGAATACACACAGGGAGTAGGGTTTGAATTTGCGAAGCTAAAAAGACGTGTCATCCTATAAATTAAATAAAATTAAAATAAGGTTATTTAAGAGTTATTTACTTAATTTTAGTTGGGTTCTAAACAATTAAGGCCCAACATTACACTTAGCTGAAGATGTTAGAGAGAATGATGAGTAGTTCTAGTACTTTTAGGGTATTCACAGCTTCCATTTCTGACATTTGGGCGACACCCTTTCATGTGGCCTGCCGCAGTGCTTGTCCTTCACCTTTTCCCACCTTTTTTTTTTTTTTGTCTCAATTTTCTGCACACCCCACAGGCCTGCATTTGTGTCCTCTTGTGGGCTGGATGCCGGCATTCAATTAATTTGCTGGCGATGATGCGATTTTATGGATGACACTCAACGCTAGGGCTCTGGGCGGCGGTAAAGGTTTTCATTATTGATTTTAGTCCCACCTTTTGTGTTCACTCCGTCTGTCGCTCTTTAATATGTATTTATTGCACTCACTTGATTCCCATCAATGGATGCACATGGAGAAATTGAGAGTTATTTTCTTCTCAGGACTGGGTAGGGAGTGTTTGGAATTTAATGATTTTGTGTCCAGAAGCTGAAGAACTTAATCTATCACTCTTAGGATTTAAATTTAGCGAGTTTGCTTAAACAAATCACATAGGTTTTTTGCGACGCACTTGAAGAGCGTAAACTTTAAATGGTTTACTTTACTGAAAATGCGAGATATTGGTTTTATTTTCAAGTGTAAAGAAGGCGGCCGGCTGCGTCACACGTCACATCGAGCTGCCAGCACCCCTCATCCTGTGGCCTCTCGTCCTTTTCGTCCCCTTGGGGCACAGCATAAGGCAGTCAGGCAGCCACTAGCCTTGAGTGCGGAATCCTTAGAAAAGTGGTAAAATTGCCGGTGGCAGCCAAAGGGAGTACCATGGCAGGAGAGTTGCCTTTGTCGTCGTCAGCCAAGGGTGGATTTTATATACACACAAATATGTATATATAATTTTTACTTCGTATTCCTCTTGCCAAGTGCAGGGCCAAGTCGTCGGCACCCCTAGAGAAGCCCCCGGCTCGTTGCCTTTACATAACTTTCCTTTTGTTTTCGCATCTTCTCTCCCGTTTTCTGTAGTTTTTGCGCACAACATTTTTTCGCACTCGACTGGCAAGGGGAGGAACTTGATCCCAGGAGTTTCTAACCCCCACCTAAAAAACAAAGAATAAATTAAATTCTTTTACAGTTTTTCTGGCATTTCCTACGACCGTTACCAGTTGCTTTTTTTGTCAGTTGAAAAACCAGGGGGGGAAATTACATGGGAAACTTTACTTAAATTCTCAGAGATAACCATATGTTGGGCAGGAAAACTGTTTTTCTCTTTACTAGGTTAATTTCTTCATAATTCCCTCAAATAGCTGGCCCTGTTCGGTTTCCATTTCCCTTCGGGGCGTATATATGCTTCTCTAATCGGAGGGGCTGCCAGCTTAATGATCTCAAGTTCCGCTTCAAAAGTTCCGCTTCGAAAAGTATTGTTAGGTCATGAAAAGTAAGAGAAAAATGCATTCCTATTGTGTATCTGGGAGGCAGAGAAAGAAATCTATTGAGAATTTAGAAGTATCTAAAAAAATACTTGAACGTACATAATGAATTACAAAATAGTTAATGAATAGGTAGGATAGCTATTCCACAGTCATTTAATTTCCTCTGAATTCAAATTGAAAAGTTTTCTTTATCAACTATGTATCTTTGCCTCCATTTTCCCCTTTTAACTTTTATCAAATTGAAAAGTTCTCAAGGTCTCTCGGCACAGAGGCAAAGCTGAAATCAAATCCCCTAGAATTTCCCTCCTTAATTCTCGCTCAACTGGGCAACGGAAGCCAGAGAAATGACTAATTAAATTTACACCGTAAAAGTTTATTACTGTTGACTGGCCACGCCTCCTCCTACCGCCAACCCAGTCAGTCGGTCCCCCCGTGCCCCTTCCATATACGTCTGGATGTCTGGCCAAGAGGGGCCAAAGGCAAAATGTGAATGAAATCCGACAAGTAGAGTGTGTAGAGCAGCAAAGAAGCCGAGGCCAACTGAAAATCCCTGCCAGGTTAAGACACAAAGGCCCTTGAGCTGAAAACACAGAAATAACGAGAGTAAATACGAGTAAAAAAATACAACAGACAGCTAAAATAAAATAATAAAAAATATAAAACTGAAGCGAAAACGTGGTGCACTCAAATGAGATAAAAACGAGAGCCAGTCCAGAAATCAAACCCGCAAACAACATGAAACCATGAATGAATGACAGACATGAGGGCGAGGGAAATGCATGGCAATAAATCAGACATTGAAGCCGAAGAGCAGAGCCATTATGCTCGCATCCTTAGATAATAAATGGCAGACAAGGACACGCCATCAGACAAAGGCTACATCTCTAGGGACACTGTGCCATGAGTAACTGCAGCAAGTCTGTAATGAAAAGCTTTTCAATAGTTTATGTAGTAGTTCTTTGTGGACACACAGTGGTTACTAAGTACGAGGAAATCTCCTGGGAGTGAAAAGCATTAGTCAGTGCAGCAGGTTTTCATTGCAAATAAGCCAGAAAAATGATTTAAATTAATGAGGTCTTCATTTTCTTTAAAATAAAAACATTTGAAATAAGTCTTATAATATTTGGATTTTATTATGAGAAGCCAGATAAAGATTATTTTTCAACAGCAACTACTGTATCTTTTTTGTATCATTATTTTTTTTGCAGCTGCTGCTGAGGCGACTGATTTCAATCTGTGCTTACTCAACACACTTGCCATTGAGTCTCTTGAGTGGGGCTTTTGGGGGGTTGAGGGTTTTTGTCTTGGGGTTTGGCTGAGTGGGACTTTGGGGTGGCTCGCGCATCATTTCATCCGTAATCAGCTCTCAGCTGTCGAGATGCCCCAAATTCACGCTAATAACCTGCATGGCGGATGTGCATGGCTTCTCTCTAGTTCCCTCTCTCTTTGTATCTCTTTCTGTTTCCATAGCCCCATCATAGCAGGGAATATGTGGAATTTTTGTGACTTTAAAGTTCATTGGACCCATTCCGCTTGAGCAGCGGCTTAAGCTCTCCGGAGTGGGCCACATATTTCTAGCGCCCCCCCCCCCTTTCTTCCTCTATTTTGTCAAATGTCTAGGGGGCGTGTCCCACTGGTTTTCCAGAACTTCTGAGAGACTTTTCACAGCACTTACTGCTGGCTACCATCACCGCCATCATCATCATCAACATCTTGTTATTACTCTTTCTCTTCTTCTGGCTCTAACCAGGGTCGCTAATTGGCCTTTCTGCGGTTACAAGAACCGCTTTTGATGTCATCCATCCATCCATCCATCCACCTATCCTCCAACTGTAAATAGATCGTCCTACATTGTACATTGTAAAATAAAGAAAATGTAGTATTACTTACCTCTAGAGTTATGCCTAAGATAAGTGCCCTTTTATTTTAGTTTTTATGATTTAATTGAAGCTCGCCATCGCGTAGTCAGTCGTGTCGTCATGGCCCAGATATTGCATCGAAATCTGCCTGCTCTTTAGATATATAGATAGATAATCCACAGATTCGCTCACACACAAATCTCTCTCTTTCTCTCTGTTTCTTTCGTTTCTGCAGGTACCAAGCACAGCTCTTTTCGCAGCCATCCAGGCAAATATCACATGAACTTAGGTAACAAACCACAAAAATTCAACAACAAACCCACAAAAATAAAACACAAATAAGTAATGTCATTCGGAATAATTAAAGAGCGCTTCCCGGGCAATGATTAGGTGGCTTTTTGAGTAGAGAGAAACCTCATGATGAGAAATTAATTAAGATAATTATATGAGAGGAGGGAAACAATCTTAAATTTTAGGAGGAGAAATAAAAGAAATAAAGTAACTCTTATTTAATATAAAGAACATTTTAGGTACATACAATAATATAATAATATATTCGCTAACATAAAGTAAATCCACATCCTAAGTTCTACCTCTATAAACCTTATGTAAACGCTGGGGATCGTCATTACACGATTCGTATTACAGCAATCTACAAATAATTGAGATAATTATGATAATTAAGCTCCCATACTACTGACTCAACATCGTTAGAATTTCTTGATTCCCCCCTTGAAGAAAACACAACTGAGTCAAAGTAGCCAAAGTAGTCTCAAATTCTCCCCCACAGCAGTGAGTCACCAAAACTCAAAAATTGGATCTACAGGCTGCATATTAAGTGGGCTAATCTCCGTGGGGGTGGCACCCAGACCAGACCACCATTGGAGAGCCGAACATTTCCGCTCTAATCTCTGTCCCTATATTCCCTTTTTATTCCCCATAACACAGCCGAACAGAACCCACTCCCTCTACCTATTATTCGCTATTAATATTTCCTGTCTCGCGCGCATAAATTAACGAGTGTGTGCGATGGGGAACCCTTCTCAAATGCAAACCGTAAATACATGACGATTCGGTTCGGATTATGACTGCTTGACACAACCACTCACTCACTCATTCAACACCGCTAGCCAAAGATTCCCGGTCTCCCAATGACTTCCACTTCACCGAAAAAATTATGCTTTGAAGAGAATTTATGCAACGGAAGTGTTTGCTTTGGTCAAACGTAGGAAAATCGGTACAAAATGTAAATTTTTGTAAAATAATTTCAATGGGACATTAAAGCGAAAGTCTGGTACACAAAGAGCGATACCCTATTATAGAAGGTTGATCTAGACAGGTTTTATAAAACCAACAAGAGATCTAGCAAGTTAAACTTTAGCTCAAAGTGACATTGTCAAGAACTACTTTGTAAAAGCTATGCCAATCAGTGTGTTTATTTCTTAAACATTCTTGACATACTAGCCAGTTATGTTTAAAAGTAAGCGATACAATTTATATCCCAGAACTAATCTAAAAGAGTTGTATTTCCAGGAACTATATGCTTCCAACTCTGGGTTTCTACTTTAAATATATTAAATAGTTCAGTCAGCATTCTATCTATTGCTGGGTATCTAAATATATAGTATTTCCCGGTCTGGAATGCACTCCACAGATACAGATACGGCCACCAACAGCTTCACGGCTATGGATACCCAGTTAAACAATAAGAAGAAAAAAAAGAGTGTGTGTGGGAGGGTGACCAGAGTTACAGAGCTGACAATCAGTTAGAACTCTTCCCACAATAAAAAGCTTCGTTCAGGAGGGGATTCCTGGTCCACCGCTGGCAGCCAACGATTTGTGTAATTTTATGCCGCTTAATGCATAATTTATTCCATTCCCTCAATGGAGCAGAGAGCAGGCAGCCCCTCAGCAATTCCCTCTAACCCAGCACTTGCTCCACAAATTGCCCGCATTCCTTTAAAAAAGAAACGGGTTTACCTGCATTGTCTTCTTTTTTTTATTGCACTGAAAACTAAGGATATGGTATCTCACTGAATCTACCTTTAATTTATATTAAAGATGTAGTGGGGTTGTAGTGGAGATCAATGGTTACTGGTTATTGGTGGCTTTTTGTAGGCAAAAGTGAAGATTAAATGATACAAGATTAAAGATACTGCATAAATTTGTGTAAATTTCAAGTTAATTCCACTATATTGTTATGGAAAAATTAAGAGATTTCATTATTTTGATAAGAAATAAAACCTCAGGTGGCCCCTCAGCTTACTTCCTGTGCCAGATTTCAGTTCACTCAACTGGATCCCATACTTGTGTCTCTCTTGCAGAAGCCCTGCTGCAGTCGCGTCCATTACCTCACATTCCGGCCGGAAGCACGGCGGCCTCTCTTCTGGCGGATGCGGCCGAACTCCAGCAGGATTCCGGCGGAGTTGGACTCCAGTGCTCCTCGCTGGGCGGTGGCCACAGCTCGACCACATCGGTGTTCGAGTCCACGCATCGGTGGACCTCCAAGGAGAACCTGCTAGCGCCCGGACCCGAGGAGGATGATCCCCAGCTGTTTGTCGCCCTGTACGACTTCCAGGCCGGCGGCGAGAACCAGCTGAGCCTGAAGAAGGGCGAGCAGGTGCGCATACTCAGCTACAACAAGTCGGGCGAGTGGTGCGAGGCGCATTCCGCCTCGGGCAACGTCGGCTGGGTGCCCTCCAACTATGTGACGCCGCTCAATTCGCTGGAGAAGCACTCGTGGTACCATGGACCCATCTCCCGCAATGCCGCCGAATATCTGCTGAGCTCCGGGATCAACGGCAGCTTCCTGGTGCGTGAGAGCGAGAGTTCGCCGGGCCAGAGGAGCATCAGCCTACGGTGAGTGGATATGACCTAACCTCTTGCGAAATTCTCTTAGTAAAGCATCCTCTTCCACACCTTTAACAGCTACGAGGGTCGCGTCTATCACTATCGCATCTCGGAGGATCCCGACGGCAAGGTGTTCGTCACCCAGGAGGCCAAATTCAACACGCTGGCGGAGCTGGTGCATCATCACAGTGTGCCGCACGAGGGTCATGGTCTGATCACACCGCTCCTGTACCCGGCGCCCAAGCAGAACAAGCCCACTGTCTTCCCGCTGAGTCCCGAGCCAGATGAGTGGGAGATCTGCCGAACGGACATCATGATGAAGCACAAGCTGGGCGGCGGACAGTACGGCGAGGTGTACGAGGCTGTGTGGAAGCGCTACGGCAATACGGTGGCTGTCAAGACGCTTAAGGAGGACACCATGGCGCTGAAGGACTTCCTGGAGGAGGCGGCCATCATGAAGGAGATGAAGCATCCCAATCTGGTGCAGTTAATAGGTAAATATATTCCTATTTAAGAATGTCTGATATTCATAACTAATCCTTCGGTTCAGGTGTTTGCACCCGTGAGCCGCCATTCTACATCATCACCGAGTTCATGTCGCACGGCAATCTGCTAGACTTTCTGCGCTCCGCCGGCCGCGAGACCCTCGATGCGGTGGCGCTGCTCTACATGGCCACGCAGATAGCGTCGGGAATGAGCTACCTGGAGTCGCGAAACTATATCCATCGGGACTTGGCCGCACGCAACTGTTTGGTGGGCGACAACAAGCTCGTGAAGGTGGCGGACTTTGGACTGGCACGCCTGATGCGCGATGATACGTATACGGCGCACGCCGGGGCCAAGTTCCCGATCAAGTGGACAGCGCCGGAGGGACTGGCGTACAACAAATTCAGCACCAAGTCGGACGTGTGGGCGTTCGGGGTGCTGCTGTGGGAGATCGCCACGTATGGGATGTCGCCGTATCCGGGCATCGACCTGACCGACGTGTACCACAAGCTGGAGAAGGGCTATCGCATGGAACGGCCGCCCGGCTGCCCGCCGGAGGTGTACGATCTGATGCGCCAATGCTGGCAGTGGGATGCCGCCGACAGGCCCACATTCAAGAGCATACACCATGCGCTGGAGCACATGTTTCAGGTGGGTGACGTCGAGGTGTGGGACGATGAATATGATGACGATGAAGATGAAGATCACGATGATCGCGACGGTGGCGAGGAGGCGAGTGACTACGACGGCGACGACGACGACGAGCATCAGCAGAACAACAACAGCAGCAGCGGCGGCGGACAGAGTCATGTCCATAGCCATAGCACTAGCCATAGGAATAGGAGTAGTCATAGTCATAGCCACCACCATAGGCACCGCCACCACCTCGTGAACGTGCTCTGATCGATCGAGATCGAGGGTGCAAGTAGTGATAGCAATAATGAGCCACATGGTGCCCATCTCTCCTTCTCCGATCCTCCGCAGGAATCGTCCATCACCGAAGCGGTGGAGAAGCAGCTGAACGCCAACGCCACCACCACAGCCAGCGTGAGCAGCAGCTCCGCACCGAGCACGTCGGGTATAGTCACTGGCGGAGGAGCCACCACAACGACGGCGGCCAGCGGCGGTGCCTCCACATCCTCCGCCACCGCATCGCTCAGTCTCACCCCGCAGATGGTGAAGAAGGGTCTGCCCGGCGGCCAGTCCCTCACGCCGAATGCCCACCACAACGATCCGCACCAGCAGCAAGCCAGCACGCCCATGTCAGGTGAATAATAGCAAAAAAGCAGCAGCCCAGCTTCAAGTTCTCTCACTAACCATTGCCAAATTTTTCCCGCAGAAACCGGCTCCAGTTCCACCAAGCTGACCACCTTCTCCAGCCAGGGCAAAGGCAATGTCCAGATGCGTCGGACAACCAACAAGCAGGGCAAGCAGGCGCCCGCTCCACCCAAGAGAACCAGGTGAGCAGATTAATTTACGAAACTACCTGTCCCGTATAGTAGAATATAAAAAGCTTAAATGTCAATTTCCCTTTAGAACTACATACTTAACAGTACTAATTATTACCTTTATTTCCTTTCAGCCTGCTTTCAAGCAGTCGAGACTCGACATATCGCGAGGAGGACCCGACCAGCGCTCGTTGCAACTTCATCGACGACCTCAGCACGAATGGTATACACAAATTGAAAACTAGCAATTATTTCAGCCAGACCCTCTCTAGAAATTTCAAGACCCAAATTCCAAAACACCAAAACAACAGCACACAACAACAAATACGAACACAACAACAACAACAACATTTACTCCAACAACAACAGTCCGTACAGCAACAGCAATGCGTAGCACAGCAACATCAACAACAACATCAACAACAACAACAACAACAGAAACAACAGTATTCCATTAAGAAATCGTCCTCGTGCAGTAGTTTCCTTTACGACATCCTATTTCGAGGTATTATTTCGTCAAGGGAGTCTCCAAATTCCAAATTTTTATGTTATTTGTTCTCTGTTTGTTATTTACTGTTTGTTTCTTATTGGTTTGTTACTATTATTATAACGGTATCAATTTATTATTATTATGGCATTTATTTGTTTATTTTCTAAATTATGTACTAATTGTTGATTCTGTTTCGACGTTGTTCTCTCCTCTCGCTTCTTTTCTTTTTTCAATGTTGTTTCAGTGTATATTTGTTTAATCCCATATTAATCATTTACACTTTTTTACCTTTACCTTCTAAATTTGGTATTCATCTTACTTAGTTTTAATATGTTTTTAGTATTAATTGGTGCCTGTAAAGTTTAATTTTTTTTGTATTCTGTTAACCTGTGTTTTGGTTTATAACCTCGAAAGTGATGTATTTAGGTTAATTAATTAAAATATTTATTTATTGAATATTTTATTTACATTTTTTATTAAGAGATAACCCAAGCTTTAAAAAAGAATTGTTTAAAAATATATATTTAGGAATTAAAAAGAAATACTATTGAAAGACGAGATACATCTTTAATCTTTTTATCATATTATAAGGCTTAGTAAGGAATTTTTTTCGTATCACAAATCCTTTCAAGGTTACATACCAACTAAACCTTAATACTTAAAATTAATATGGTTGTTAAATAGATATTTTGGTGTTTTGTAGTTTTATCCGCTTGACATATACACACATACATCAAACATCAACGCACATCTACACAAGACTCTGGTCAGGCTTAACTCACGTTCAGTCCTGGGGAGGTACTTCAATTTTGATTTAGAGCCAGAGTACCCTTCCCATCACTGCCCTCTACTACCATCATTCAGCATCCAGCACCCGGCACGAGCATTCTGTTTAATCCCAATGTAACCCAGTAACCCTTATTAACCCATCTTTACTTTTCCTTTTCGCTTCGCCAGGCTTGGCCCGGGACATCAACAGCTTGACGCAGCGGTACGACTCGGAAACAGACCCGACCGCCGACCCAGATACCGATGCCACGGGCGACAGCCTGGAGCAGAGCCTGAGCCAAGTGGCTGTCGCCTCGCCGGCCAGCAACAAGATGCAGCACTCGCTGCACGGTGGCGGAGGCATTGGACCTCGATCGTCGCAGCAGCACAGCTCCTTCAAGCGTCCAACTCCGGCGCCCGTGATGGGCAACCGGGGTCTGGAGACCCGCCAGAGCAAGCGCTCCCAGCAGGGGCTACCAACGCCACCGTCACCGGCACCAGCCCATCCACATCCACACGCGGGCAGCAATAATGGCAGTGCTCATCCCATCACCGTGGGCTCTCTGGATGTGATAAACGTGAAGAGGGTGGTGAATCGCTATGGAACCCTGCCCAAGGTGCAGAGGATCGGCGCCTATCTGGACAGCTTGGAGGATAGCAGTGAGCCTGTTGCACCCGCTGCTCCGGCAGTAGCTCCGGTCGCCCCTGCGCAGGCCAACGGACACGCCACGCCACCGTCAGCAAGGATTAATCCGAAGGTCAGTCCCATTGCGCCGCAGCAGATGATCAGGAGCAACTCATCGGGCGGCGTGACCATGCAAAACAATGCAGCGGCCAGCGTAAACAAGCTGCAACGCCATCGCACCACCACCGAGGGCACCATGATGACGTTCTCCTCTTTCCGGGCCGGCGGCTCCAGTAATTCCCCCAAAAGGAGTGGTTCCGGAGTCACCGGCGGTGTTCAGCCAGCATTGGCCAATTTAGAGTTTCCGCCACCGCCGCTGGACTTACCGCCGCCACCCGAGGAATTCGAGGGTGGGGCGCCGCCACCGCCACCGCCGGCGGCCGAGAGTGCCGTGCAAGCCATCCAACAGCATCTGCATGCCCAGCTTCATCCGAACAATGGAAATATCAATGGGAATAGCAATGGCAATGCCAATGGCAACAATAACAACGACAGCAGCCACAACGATGTGAGCAACACGGCGCCGAGCGTGGAGGAGGCCAGCTCCCGGTTCGGGGTGTCGCTGAGAAAGCGAGAACCGTCCACCGACTCGTGCAGTTCGCTGGGCAGTCCGCCCGAGGATCTCAAGGAGAAGCTCATCACCGAAATCAAGGCGGCTGGCAAGGAGAGTGCTGTTCCTCAAGCAAATGGCTCCGGCTCCGGCTCCGGTTCGGGTATCACTACCGTGGATCCCGTGTCCCTGCTGGTCACCGAGCTGGCAGAGAGCATGAATCTTCCCAAGCAGAATCAGCAGCAACAGAAGATGACCAACGGCAATGGCCAATCCGGCGGCTTCAAGCCGCAGCTCAAGAAGGTGGACACCAAGAAGATGAGCCCGCCGACGGCCAAGGCGGAGGCAGCTAGCAATATCATCGACTTCAAGGCCCACCTGCGTCGCGTGGACAAGGAGAAGGAGCCGCCGGCGCCAGCACCGGCACAACCCCAACAAGCGCCAATCGTAGCCAACAATGCCAACAACTGCAACGCCTCCACGGGCACGCTCAATCGGAAGGATGACAATAACAAGAAGTACGCCCAGGCCATGCAAAAGACTGAAATCAAAATCGACGTAACCAACTCGAATGTGACGGAGGCGGAAACGCCGACAGCGGCGGGCGAGGGCGATCTCGGCAAGCGACGAAGCACAGGTAGTATTAATAGCTTAAAGAAACTGTGGGAGCAGCAGCCGCCGGCGCCGGACTATGCCAGCAGCTCGATCCTTCAGCAGCAACAGCAACCGTCGTCGGTGGTAAATGGCGCCCAGCTATCGCCCAAATATGGGATGATGAAGGTTACTACTGGCACTGCCGCCACATTGCCAGCCAAGCCGGGCAACAGGCCACCGCCGGCTGCCCCTCCACCACCGCCCCCGAACTGCACCACCTCCTCCATTGCAACCTTTACCACCAATACCACCACTACCACCAGTAGCACCTCCAGTAGAGACTGCGCCAGCAGCAGGCACCAGGCCGGCGGCAACAGCAGCAGCACAACAATAAAAACCTCTCATTCAACGCAACTCTTCACAGATGACGAGGAGCAATCGCACCACGAGGGATCCGGCTCCGGCATTGGAGCCCCGGACATGACCCAGTCGCTGTATGAGCACAAGCCCCAGATTCAGCAAAAGCCGGCGGTGCCGCACAAGCCCACCAAGCTGACGATCTACGCCACGCCCATTGGCAAGCTTGCCGAGTCAGCCGGCTCCGGATCGACGCCTGCCACCTCCACCCAGATCTCGCGGGAGAGCATTTTGGAACTGGTGGGACTGCTGGAGGGGTCGCTCAAGCATCCGGTGAATGCCATCGCGGGTTCCCAATGGCTGCAGCTTAGCGACAAGCTCAATATCTTGCAGAACTCGTGCGTTATCTTTGCGGAGAATGGAGCGATGGCACCGCACTCGAAGTTCCAGTTCCGGGAGCTAGTAACGCGCGTGGAGGCACAGTCGCAGCACCTGCGCTCCGCCGGCAGCAAGAATGTCCAGGACAACGAACGCCTAGTGGCCGAGGTGGGCCAGTCTCTGCGCCAGATCTCCAATGCGCTCAACAGGTAAATGATAAGACGGGGGATGGACGCGCCCGACCAACAACATCCGGGCAACATCTGGCTGGATGCCGAGGGTAACTTTATCAAGCGCAAGTGATGGGCCCCGAGAGTTTGTAGACCCAACAACTACCATCCAACCACCATCCCCCGTAGATCTAGATGTAGCGAAACAGGAACCAGCAAAGCAGGATACGAAACTTCAAGCCCAGCGAAGAAGGACAGGGAGAGGACTACGACGACGAAGGCGACGAGTGGCAGCAACTAAAGGCGGCGGAGGACACCTATGTATCGTACTTGGTAGCGTGTAGTAGTAGCTTCTATTATATATTTCCCTATATATGTATATTTATATATATATATCTAGTCAGATCTGTGCAGAGCTCCGACGATAGCTTCCAGAGAAAACACAAGAAAGAGCATGATAACCGAGGAAACAATGAGTTGCAAAGCAAAAATTTGAGTAAGGGGATCGCTCCTGGGAGGATCCTTGTTTTTAATTATGTAAAGTAAGGGAATCCCCACTCTCAATTCCCCCTTCTCCCCTCCCACACATACACACCCACACACTTATTCGCGCTTCGTTTGTTTTTTATATAGATGAAGGATAGAAGAAAAGTAAGAAAGACACAAGACATGGCTTAAGAATGAAAAAGGAATATATTCATAGAATATCTCAATAAATTAGTAATTACGAAAAGGAAAACGCAATGCATATATACATTATACATACATATATTTACATATACTAGTCGTAAAATGTTTTATTATACCTATACATATACTATATACACATACTTCTACAAGATAAAGATATTATATACTATAACGAGACCATACACTCCCCTTATTCCTTCCCGTACTCCTTCTTCCCCGTTGAGAAAGCGATATCCGGAATGCGTAAGCGATCGACTCCCGCAACAGCAGCAGCATATATGTCTATGATCATGATCTATATGTACTCGTAGCAAAGCCCAAAGATATTATTATTAAAATGATAAATACGACAAACCTATTACTCACTCAAATTGATAAATATATATATACTATATGTGTATGTTTAGTGGCAAAGACTAAATTGATTTATGTTTAATCGATATGTTCGAGTGCGGAGGCAGAGAAAACGAAATGCTTTTTAAGACGTATTACAAACACAACCAATTGTAATTATTATCTGATATTTTCCAAGGATTTTAAAACAACTTTTATACGTAAACAAAGAAAATCACATAAGAAAACCACATACAAAAACCAAATAAATTTTATTTAAAAACAAAAATAAAGACATTAGGGGGCAACCAACAACTTAAATAGGGGCGGTCAAACCTACAGATAAAACGATAAATTCAAAAGTATTGATGTGCATACAATATACTTTGCCTTTGCTCATAATTCCCAAGATATTCCTCCTTAAGCCGGAAACGGAAATTGAAAAATCGGGCAAAAACCCAAAATCTGGCAAGATAACGCAGAAAATGTTGCCCAATATATATACACCCAAACTATATATATTTCTGTAACTTCTATGATACACCAAGCGCCTGATATGCGCTGCAGAATAATATCTAATACGAAAAACGGATCAAAAACAAAGTAACTTCAATGAGAAATAAAAATGATATTTAAAGAATTCCAAGATAAGGTGTTTTAGTTCTGGCTTTCGGGAGCTCCAGTAATTAATAAAATCTAGTTCTTAAAAATCTGCTAGTTTTATACCATGGCTTATTTAAATAATTTATTTTTGAACCATTTTCGAATAATTATTTTATTTATTTGATTTTTGTTTGGTATATTTTGGTATATTTTTGTTTCCAAGGTAGTATTGATCTGATGGCATTTACCAACACCTATCATCCAGCCGACATTGCGATACAAATATCGAAACGACGGCCAATCGAAATCGTTTGCCATCTCTAGAAGACAAGAAAAAGACGAAATAATATATAATAATAGAATTACTACACCGTGATAATATTGCCAAGCATTTGTTTTCCGCGTCTCCGTCGTCGGTAATAGGGCAACGATATCCACGTTCACAGAAGGTACCATAGCCAGCAAACCCCAAAACAGCAGTAGCATCACCGAAAGCGCAGCAACAGCAGCAACAACAACTGCACCAGCAGCAGAAGAAAAAAGTCACCAGAAGATACGAGCCACAAGACACACATCCAAATTCGACGAAGAACTCTATTTTGAAGATAGAAAAGCAGTTAGCGGAATGCCACTGTTCGGGAAGTCACAGAAGTCGCCAGTGGAGCTGGTCAAGTCGCTGAAGGAGGCGATCAACGCTCTGGAGGCGGGCGACCGCAAAGTGGAAAAGGCGCAAGAGGACGTCAGCAAGAATTTGGTGTCCATCAAGAACATGCTGTACGGCAGCAGTGACGCCGAGCCGCCGGCGGACTATGTGGTGGCACAGCTGTCGCAGGAGTTGTACAACAGCAACTTGCTGCTGCTGCTCATACAAAACCTGCACAGGATCGACTTTGAGGGCAAGAAGCATGTGGCGCTCATATTCAACAATGTGCTGCGCCGACAGATCGGTACGCGGTCGCCCACCGTCGAGTACATCTGCACGAAGCCGGAAATCCTGTTCACGCTTATGGGCGGCTACGAGGACGCGCATCCGGAAATCGCCCTCAATTCGGGCACCATGCTTCGCGAGTGCGCCAGGTATGAGGCGCTGGCAAAGATCATGCTGCACTCGGACGAATTCTTCAAGTTCTTCCGGTACGTGGAGGTTTCAACCTTCGACATTGCCAGCGATGCCTTCTCCACCTTCAAGGAGCTGCTTACGCGCCACAAGCTGCTCTGTGCCGAGTTCCTGGACGCCAACTATGACAAGTTCTTCTCGCAGCATTATCAGCGGCTGCTCAACTCGGAGAACTATGTGACGCGACGACAGAGCCTTAAGCTGCTCGGGGAACTGCTGCTGGACCGGCACAACTTTACAGTGATGACGCGCTACATTTCCGAGCCGGAGAACCTCAAGCTGATGATGAACATGCTCAAGGAGAAGTCGCGGAACATTCAGTTTGAGGCGTTTCACGTCTTTAAGGTGTTCGTGGCGAACCCCAACAAGCCGAAGCCCATCCTGGACATCCTGCTGCGCAACCAGTCAAAGCTCGTCGACTTCCTTACCAACTTCCACACGGATCGGTCAGAAGACGAGCAGTTCAACGATGAGAAGGCCTATCTGATCAAGCAGATAAAGGAGCTGAAGCCGCTGCCCGAGGCTTAGTTGGACTTGAACCCGTCCAACTTCCAGCTATAGCTTTAGCTGAGTCCCGGGGGCAAGCGAGAGCCAGCACCATTATGGAGATTGGAGAGCGGAGAAAGGAGAACGGAGAGCGATGGTGGGTTTAGCAGGATGAACGAACATGTTTTTGTGTGTGGGTTAAAGCAAATATATATTAAATATACTATATTTTGTGACGATGATGACTACACTTGTGAGTAACTAAACAATAATTTAGACAACAACAACACTGATGATACAGATAAATAACGATAAAGCAAAATAGTAACAAAAAGCTAAATTACGAGTAAATAGAGCGTAAATCCTAAAGAAAACCCCGAAAAAACGAAGAACCGAAAGAGAGTTGCGAATTTAACATAGCCTTCTCTTCCCTATATCCGTCGATGATACGATCCGATCCTCTTCCCACATATACATATATACGTATTTCCCATGCCCGCCCATTTTATCGATTCCTATTTAGACATAACTTAGTTGTTGTATTCTGAAATTCGAGAGTTTTTAAAAAACGATCCTTCCTTCACCTCCGGACCTGCCACGCCCTCAGCCTCTATTCACACGCCCCCGAAAAAGAAGAAACTAAATGAGTTTTGACTTAAAAATGTAATTCCACGCAAAATTCATGAAAAAACAGAAAACAAAACATGGAAATTAAATACCGTATAATAATAATAATAATAATAATTCATAGTGATAATTGTCTGTGCATCCTTTGGCATGGACTCTATTATATATATATACAAGCATTATATATATATATATAGAATGAGCAAGCGAGAGCGAGAGAAAAAGAGCATTCAAAACACAGAGACACAGACACACAACACACACATACATACGTACATAGTTAAAAAACGGGAAGTAAAACAAAACAACACCATGCGAGCAACATAATAAATATACGATTATTATAATTTATATTATTCCCAAATTAAAGATAACAGCCAAACTAAGTCAGTTTTTAAATGTGGGTGGGAGGAAGGGGAAGGGGAAGTGGTGGGAAGCATGGGGGCGTAGAGCTTTCCCCGACCTGAGTCATGTGAAAAAGAAACCTCGCCAGTAGGGTTGTCATATTGCTCTTTGTAATTATGGGAACTATATGTTTTTATATAGGTTTTTCGCTATATTCCTCATTTTGTAGATATTAAAATATAATTACAATGAAAGAAATAAATAATTTAAAAAGAAAAGCTAATTATATTTTAATCTGAATTATAAGTACAAATATTTATTGGTTTTGCACAAATAAAAAAAGTAAAAATATATTTAATTTGTTGTATATCGAACCGATAGTTGTTATCGCTGCAAAACTACTGTTAAGCAGGGTAGCCACCTATTAGAAATGAACTAACGATCAAGTCCCACACAACTGATTTTATACATTTTTATTTTGTATGCTAATAAATGCATTCGAGTGTACTTAAGATAACTATGTCTACGTGTAGGGGGTGGGAGTGTCAATCCTCACTTAGCGTCGCTTTTTCTTCTCCAGCTTGCGAATCTTGTGCAGGCGCGTTCGCACCGGCTCGCCCTCCCGCTCCGTCACCTCCCCGCTCTCCGTGCTCCCATCGTCCGCCGCCATCAATACGGCGGCCGAGATGCAAACAAACTGGAAGAGTGCACCCACATACAGGCCGTAGCGTATCAGCAGGCTAAAAAGGTCCTCGTCGCCAACTGTGTCCAGTGATGCGGCCGCCGCCAGACTTTCAGCGGATGCCGACATCCTCTTTGGCGTTGTTTATAAACAAATTCGCACGGATGGCAGAAAACAGATTCAACGGATTTGTTTCCGTATCTTTTGTATTGAGTAGAGATGGGATAGCTAAATCTGCAGCCCTGGTTTTAACTATCCTTTATGAATATCGGTATTTGCTGAAGCCCTCCTGAAGACACTAGGCTGTTTATAAGAAAATATATTTGGTCGACTTAAATATATTTTTAGGGGTCTTCTATATTTTAGGTTTTAAGTTCAATTCCAGTAAAGTCTGCTAAAAAAAGCTAGATTTTGTAAGACTTACTATCGATAACCATCACCTCCCATCCCTATCAAGTTCTAGTCGCGGCAGGCAACATCAGTCACTAGTTTTTGCATAATATTTAGTATAAGTCAAGTTTTAAGGATGTCCTGTTTTCGGCTAGCGACTGCCACCGCCCTTCCAGCAGGCAGCGGTAACCGAGCTCTGCGCCTCCTAGCCAATAGGCCACACAGGGAGCTTGCATTTGCTCGGCGCCACTTTGCAAAGGCGGTAGAAGGCGGCAGCGGTTCCAAAAAATCCAATGGTACCTTTAAGTTGGGACTGCTTGGGGCTGTGGTGGGAGCGGCCACAGGATCAGTATACACCTTTTACACCCGCTGGACTGACGGAAACTCGCACAAGGAACACGAGGAGACGAAACCGACGCGGGTGGATGTTGTACCGCCGGGCGTTCGAATAACCAAACGATATATAAATCCCAAGGACACGTCCGGCCTGGACATTGTCCTGTTTCAGTTCCAGACATGTCCCTTCTGCTGCAAAGTGCGAGCCTTCCTCGACTATATGGGTATATCCTATTCTGTAGTCGAGGTGGACGCTGTTCTCCGGCAGGACATCCGTTGGTCGTCGGTGAAGAAAGTGCCCATGGTACTCATCCGCCAGCAAGACGGTCGATATGTCCAAATGGTAGACTCCAGTGCTATTGTATCGTTGATAGCCACCTATCTACAGGACAAGCGCTCAGACATTGGAGAACTGGCTCAGTTTTATCCACACACCTCGTTCTTTGACGACGATGGCAAAAAGAAGCTGGACATATTGAATAAGTATTTCCTTATGTATCGCGACCACACGCCCAAGAGTGTGACCAAGGAGGCGGAGGAGTAA